>APFE030904294.1:66509-118154 GCA_000404065.3 Pinus taeda
AATCTCTCGACAAACAAGCGTTGGAATCCAAGTAGGTTATTCTCACCCACTTGTTAATTACAACTAGGAACCTGCGGTGTAGCATTGTTCGATTGTTGCTAGACCCCTGTTGGGCTAGTAGGGATCGCCTCTATCCGTAGAGGGGATTTACCTATACAACAGTGACCAAAACATACCAAAGATGAAAAGGATTTGTGTTTGCTCCTCAAGTTGAGGAAAGGGTCAGGCCTTCTACATCAGCAAAATAGGGATTGATAGCACGAGATAAGGACATGGTTGAGCATGAGTTTGAGTTGGTTGACCTAGAGGCAGAAAAAGAGACTTCAAGCATGCATCATATGATTAGAGACAAAGATTATCAGATCAAGGAACTCACAATTAACATGGCAAGAGCAAGGTACATCATTTCATTCCTAATAGGAAAATAGTCAGCTAAAAGCGAAACAATTAATCATGGAGAAAGAGCAAACCAAACTATTGCAGTAGGTTGGCAAGGGAAAAGCAGTAATTGAGTCAAGTGAGCCCGAAGGAAAACAAGGGAAGGGTAAGAGGAAAAGGACAAGAACAAAGTGCCTAAAGAAGGCATTGCAAGAGGAAGAAAAACATATTTTGCTAAATGAAGAGCTAGACCTAGAGGACATAATTGCTCTAGAGGTCAATCAAGACAAGGAGTATTGGCTAAGCAGGGTGAATGAACACTTGGAGAAGCTCCTTGAGAAGGCAAATTGGGATAATTAGTTGCTTACACATATGGCACAGCACTACCAGGCTCAAAACATGATCGCCAATGTCAAGGTCAAGGAGCTTGAAAATAAGCTCAAAGAAGCCAAAAAGGACCAAAAGGATGAGGGAAACTTGGAGATGCTTTCTGAAGAATCTATGAAGGTTTAACATACATAATTTTACATCTCCTAGCCAATTTTGAGAAAATTCTGATCACTTTTGGTTTTTTGTGACTTTTGGAGCTAAATTTAGAAAATTAGCAGCTCGAGAAGTGCAACACCTTGGCGCTGCACTTTTTCCTCAGGCATCTATTTATGGAAAAGTATACATTTTTAGAAATCTATTGCCATCCTATAAAAACCCATTTGCTCATATTTTCCAGATGTGGCTCAGTTTTGGAGAAAAGTGCAAAAAAGTGGCAAAAACTAGCACTCTGGACCCTTTTTGACAGGCGCTGCGCTTCTGGAGCGACCTTCGGAGAATGGATTTTTGAAGGCCTTCCCATAGGCCAAATTCAATAATTCAAACTGTTCTAGAAACTAGATTTGAAGGGATAGTTTACTGCTCTCTCAGATTTGCATTTGGACTTCAGGAAGGCACCTGAAAATCAGCTCAAAGTCGGCGTTGCGCTTCTGCACTTTTTGTGTTTTAATTTGAAAATTTCATTGTGTAAAATTTCTAGTTTCGAGTTTGACTTGGTTAAAGTCAAACATATTTATGTAATGGAACTAGTTTCGAGGCTAGGTGATTTAGGCGTGAATAAATGTACATCATAGGTTGTTTTTGATGTTTATTAGGTCTCATAAAGGAAGCAAACTCCTAAAAAAACTCTGCAAGAAGTGTTTGAGTTTCACCTTCTCACTCTCACCTGTTGGTTGAGAGAATCTTGGAGTTAGTTCCTCCACCAAGGAATTCGACTCCTAAATGTGGGAAAGTGGTTTAAGAGAGTCCATTTGTATCATTTCTCTTTCAGAGAGAATGGTTGAACTTTTTGTGAAGGAAGCTTGCATGTATTCATCTTTTCAGCTAATACAGAGACAGGTTGTAGCTATTTTCAAGGAACTCTTGCCCATTGAGTTCACGGTGCTTGTACTTCATTCTATTTGTTTTCTAATGGTTTAAACATATGTATCTACATGATATCTCTTCTTTCTATGGATGCCTTATAATGAAATATACAAAATTCTTGTTTTTCAAGCTCTGTTATTTGGTTTTCATAGTTATGTTTATGTCTTCCTAAGCTAATGAAATCATGTTTACTTATGCTCATTAGTTTCTTCTACTCTTTCTCCTCTATACTACACTGACAATATTCAAAATACACCATGGATTCTGAGATCTAGCTCCTTCTCATATTTTCTCGTGTACTCCTACAACCTAAACCTATTTGTGGCTCCAAACCCAAAGTTCAGCAAAACCTAAAACTCATTTTTTCACAAACAAACAAACAAATACACATATCTAGCCTAAAATTCATTTGCTTTAAATTCATATCACTAATAAGAGGCTTAGGTAGATCCCTCTCATGCTCAGCAGGGCTAGCTACTGAGTTGAAGTGGTTTGAGGTTACCCTTCTCGATTTCCTTTTAAGCCTAGGAGATTGTAAGGACTAACAAGCCCTACCCGTTTAAAAAAAAAACGACTTCTATTTATTGGTGCGCTGTGTGTAATATAACGCACTGGTGCACTTGGTGTAATATAACACATTGGTGTGTCTTTGATAAACAACACCATTAAGTTTGTTGTAGCCACTTTTCTTTTTTGGTTTTAAAAAAGAATAATAATACAAAAAAATATGTATGTTTTAAAAAACATGAGGAATGTATAGGGACTCATATAGCCAATATATTGTCAAAACTCCTTCTATAAAGGTTTTGTATTATATTTGGTGTAAGCCTAACATTTTAGGCTCAAATCCTTATAAAGTGGAGGAAGGGTATATAAAATATTTGAAGGTTGGGCCATCCCACCATGTACACAACACAGGAGGATTAAAAAGTGCGCATGTTGCGAGCACATCACCATGCTTTTGGATCAAGCTATGCCCTCAATTAAACCTGAAAACATGAAAAGAGTGGAGTTTATGTAGGGAGGAAATCTCGAGAGGCTATCTCTCGAAACAACCATTTGGTAGATCAATGACTCAGATCTCCCCCACCATCTCTATGAAGAAAACCGTCTACCAATACAGAAGCCCCGAAAGAGTGGTAAATAGTTTCTACTGAAATCATTCACGATGATAGGAAAGCATGCTCAGGGGAGCTAACTCACACCCGACTCCACCTTTCCTGTCCACATCATCTTCCACCTCTTTCCATACTCTTTCGTTTGTATCCTCATCATTTCCATTCTACCGCTTTACCGTTAAATAAAACTCTATTCCTTTCCATTATACACTCATCTTTTCAAATGCACTACACTCTTCCTTTCAACTCGGAATCACAACTCTCTCTTCAAAAACATCCAGGTACCAACAATGTCTAATCTCTTTATTTTTAATTAAAAGGAAAAGTGTTAAAATTGCTAGAAAAGCTTCTTTTTTCTGCATCGACCACACACATACCTTTAAAGGAGATGGAGAGGGGGCATTTTTGATCCTGTTTGTTCACTAAACCTTATGGAGGTACAAAAAACTTGTTCATCAATCAAATTGAGCCAGAGGTCTCTCTTCGAGTAATAAATTTTGGTCTTGGTGCTGCCATTATTCCTCATACTTATCCTTTCTTGGAATTTGTTAGTTGGATTACTTCTTTTGTTTATCCTTGGCAAAATTCCATAATGAACTCTATAGGGGAAAATTTTTTCTAGGTGTCTTCTTAGTTAATCTGTCAAGCCCTAAACTTCCATGAATCTAATTATTATACATCATTCACTGAAGGCTCCCTTTTTTCCACCTATCATAACCTTTCCAGAGAAGAAAAAGAGAAGTTGTTTAGACTAATTTTGCCTTCCAATTATGATCTTCCTCAAACTACCAATGAGTTTCCCATAACCCTATTCTCAAAAGTTTCCAAGACAATTTTTTTTAATGATTATGGTAATATTGGGGAAGCATGATACAAGAACTATTAATTGCCAAGCTCTCGGGTTTCTACATTTAATGATACAACCAGATATTGTGCTAGATATTCCTGCTTACTGGGATCACTCCTTCAATCTTCAATATCATAATTTTAGCATCACTGGATGTTTTAGATACCCATCTATGTTAGTCTATTTTTTCGTATACACCCATGTTGATCAGTTTGTTGACTTGGGGTTAAATATTGTTGATCATAATAAAAAAAAGTAGTCAATTATTAATTGGACCGATATTGTTAGAAGGAAAGAGTATAATGAAAGCATCTCACATTATATATATTCTTTTATGTCAATGGTCGACCTTCCCCTAGAGTCCCTCCACAAACTAAGTCCTTGTTGTAGTTGAGAAAATATTTTAGAGTTGGTGATTGGTACATCTTGGAGGATTGCTTAGAAATAAGGCTATATGGTGCATAAATTCCACCCTACAAGTTCCCTGTATTTACACCAATGAGAATTTTTTCTTTGAACTTTATCAGGTAGAGCCTAAATGTGGACTACATTCATTTTGTCCCAGCTTTGAAGGGTTCCTGTTTAAATTGCATAGAACATTGATTCCTTTTATTGTAAATAAAGGAAAGTTGCACAAGAAGTTGAGAAAATGATGCAAGAAATAGGTTTTGAACAAGGAGAAAAATGGAATTATAACCCACATCAAATAATTTCCAAAAGAAGGATGGAAATAACTTGTGCTCCATACACCCAAGAGGCAAGACCAGAGCTCGAAAAAATAGTAAATTTTGGTATGGAATAACCACAACAAAGCATGTATGTAGACATTGCTCTTCCTAAAAAAAAGGGCTTGGAAATAAATGCTCCAAAGTTTATGGAAATTGATATAGAGAGTTCATAATGCAGTAGAAAGGCTAAAATTTGAGGAGAGACAAGAACTCCATTGTTGATAGAAAATCCCTCAAGTAAAATTGGATTTCAAGTACAATTGGGAGATATATGATGTTCATCGTCATCCCCAACTCCTAATGAAGAGGATTTCTCTTCCATTAATGCTTTGGAGAAGAGTTTTCAGTAGATTGAGGAGAAAATGTGAAAATGGGAAGTAATTTTTTAGCACAGTTGGAAGTCCAATCTATCTCTGATTATCAAACCGAATTCCTATCAACCATGGATCTTGAGAGAAAATCAATTGAAGATATCACTTATTCATCAAATGTCTCAATCCATTTTATTAGGCACAAAATTTAAAACATTAAATTTATCTGTGAATACTAAGGATTCATCTCCTTGACATGATCAATTTACACAGGCAGATAGGCGAATTGATTTACAGTGCTCTTAGCAATAATTCTTTGGTAGCTAATAAAGTAGAGGCAATCCTGGAGAAGGTGATATATCATCTTAAACTAGAAAGGGAAAATTCTAGGGCCCTGTACACCTAGAATGAAGAATTCAAAACTTGAAGTGAATCCTGAAGTTCTCAATATACAATTATTGTCATACAATGGATGTCTTTGTCTTCGAAGTATTCCGAAAATTATTGTTGTGTATATGAACCTTGTTCGTTACATAGTTGCAACGTTGGTAACATGGTACAATGGGGCAAGGCGACGGGTGTGTACGTTTATACAACTATTGTATCCTCAATGTAGATTTACATATTCCAGGTCTTTTTGAGCATTTAACCTGTTATAACAAACCTTGTTCGTTACATTGGAATCATAGTATTCCTCTGTGTTAACGAACTTTGTTCATTATATTCTACATTTTTATTTTATATTTACTTCCCTATGCATTGAATATTTTATCTCAATCTTTCCTCCACTACACTACAATTCCAAAAAAAATGTAATCGCACATAAACATCCCATTTAAAGAATTAGCTTACTTTTCCAAGAGTCAAATTCACATTACACCAAAAGGGTTATCTATGGAATATAATATTTAAATAGATTTAAAAGAAATATTTTTCATCTACAATGAAATGAGGTCCTATGCACTGGCCTCCTTTCAGCTAGAGGTTGTCCCTAGGGTTACAACAAAGTCCAAAAACTCGTGTTTATTTTTTTATGTTTTCATTTTTTATTGTGATGGCGGTGCTTTTATCATTACATATCGCATCGTAGTAATTTAAATTTATTTAAAAAAATTAATTTCCATTGTCAATGCTCAATAATTAAACGCCCTGGTGCATTTACTAAATTAAACGCACTAGTGTGTTTATGCATATAACTGCACCGGTTGCTAGACCTCTTTTTGGCTAAAAGTTATGTGACTTATTTCTAAAATATATTTAATGACTTTTGTATTGAATGGTACATTTTGTATATTGATATAGAAAACTGTCTAAGAAGTTGTCAAGTAACAAAAATACTGATCAACACAATGATAACAGATCCAAAAAAAGAAAAGGCAAGTACTTTGTAAATTCTTTACAAAAACGATATGTTTGAATTATATGTAAGTTTAACTAATATGCATTGGTTTGTGTGTGTCATGCAGGGCCACAAAACAAGGAAGCTTGATAAGATTCTTTCTGATCGAAGTGCAGAAGAGACTAAAAGCCCGATAGAAAAATTACAGAAGGATGAATTAGGTGAATGCAAAATACTATTCAATATGAGTTATTTTCTTTTGAATTTTCATTAATAATATACTTAAGAATATTAGGTAACATGTTTCAAAGAATCTATTAATTCACATATGTTTAATGTTCTACATGGGCTAACAACGAAGGAAAAGAATGTCATTCTAAGAAAATACAAATTATAGAGCATGTAAATGATGATGAATTGGCCCTTAATTCATCTCGATTGGTGATGGAGGTTAATGAAAGGGGGAAAACTTTTACAAAATTGTGAGGAATATAGTGGAATGAACGTATAGACTTACTTTCCACTTACAATACAAAAATCAATCCAATGATTCCAAGAACCAAGACATATTTAAACTAAAGGAAACATTTCCATAGGAACTGCCAATGATACTTGTCACACTTGCAAAAGAAAAAACATACAACAACAAAAAAGAATCATTCAACAAGTAATATTCCTAATTAAAATGTTTTTTTTCTAGAATTATATGTATATATTACTACAAAGTATTCATTTATTAATATTAATTTTGCTATATTTAGTTTTCATATATCAATATAAAAATAGTTTATTACTTTTTCAAGAAGATTATGAAAATCCCAAAGGATCAACGAGCCGATATCTAAAACATGTTAGAGGAGATGACCAAAGAACATGAGGAGCCATCTCAACAACAAAGTGCTTCAAATGTATGTAATAATTTATTTATTCTATTATGTACATATAAATAAATAATTTAGGATTAAATATTAATTTTCAAGTATTTTATCGCAGAAAAGAAAACAAAATGGAACTCATTGAGCACATAAAATAGGATGACAAGGAAGAAAAAGGTTGATATCAAAGTCTATGAGTAATTGTTAGTATTTCCTTATAACAACCTAAGTTTTCATTTTTGTATATTTTAAGTTGTTTTACAACAACCTTCCTTGAATGCCTTCAAACAGGTGCTAATATACAAAGAAGAGCCATCGAAAGAATTGATTGACATTGGGTTAAATATGGGTTGTGAGTATATGTTGGCATATCAAAAATTAATTGTGGAATTTGTAAGTATCTATGTTGTTTTACTTCTCTGGATTTATAATTAATAGAACAAAAAAAGCCTTTACATTAAATCTATGATTTATTATAGGGTATAAAACTTGCAGGAAACAAAGTATGGAACCACGCCAACAAAAGAGTTGTTGAAAGAAGGCATGAGATTTGGTTTTGAAATAATGTATATAGTTCAAGACTTAATTCTTGCTATGGTACATTGTTTTTCGATTTACATTGATGTATAATATTTATTTCAATTTTCATATTCTTGCCGATGTAGATACACTCATTACACTTTATTTTTATGTTTGTAGATGGAACTTGAAGAAGACGAAGACAATCGATGCAATAAACAAAACAATCGTCCAAATAACCCAAATCATGGAAGTAGCTTGAGAATTGACAACAATTCCAACAAAGAATGATGATCTATTTGGATATGAATGTAAGCTGTTATATTTTTTGAAATAATTGTCTATGAAAATTAGACATTTTGTTTAATGTAATAGATATAATGTCCTCATTGAAAGACAATGGGTTACCAATAACTATCCCGTTTTATATGAAAAAATCCTCTTATTCATATATAATAAAATACATTTTAATTTATCCTATTGCATTGTCCAATGTTGTTGTGAAATGTTACACCATTGATTAAATATATGGATGATTTAATATTATAATGAAGAGATACGAAATCTGATGATAAAACAAATTAATCCAAACGTCATATACAAATGTACTAATCAAAATTTAATTAATATGAATACCATTATAAGATATATGTCAATTTTTCAATGAATAATAGATTTTAAAAATCAGAATAATTACATTGTAACAAGTCGATGTTTCTAAAAAAGAGAAAAATGGATACTGGGAAATCGTATATTAATGCACGCCGCTTTGAATACGAGTATTTCAATAATGATATTTACAATAATAAATAATGGTATCTCGTTGCGTTTGTAAAATAAATATGCATAGGGAAGATTTACATTTCATGCACCGATGTGATTCACCTTTAACACACTTGTGCATTATATTACATAAAAGCACTAGTGCTGCAATATTTTTTTTGCTTGCCCTAGTGGCTTTTATGAAAGGTACGACATGAAGATTTTACAAACACATAAGCACTGAGGTGTTATACTTTTCAAGCACCAATGTTGTTTATACAACTCATCAGATTTGGTGCATTGTTACACATAACTACCGAGTGTGTTGGAGAAGATAAAAGCACTTGGGCTGCAATATTTTTTTGCCTGACCTGGTGCCCTTCTTAAAAATTAGATCCTAAGGGATCTTTATAAGACATAAGCATAAGGGAAGTATATTTTTCAGGCACTGGTGTTCTTTGCATTCAACGCCCCGGTGCATGGTATCATAAATTGTACGAGCTAGGGCATTTTTATTATTAAAGCACTAGTGCTTTTATAAATTTAACGCACTGGTGCTCCAAATGTTTGTTTCTAGTCCTGACACTTTTATTTAAATTTACAACATGAGTGCTTTTATATTAGTAGTGCATCGATGCGATTTGTCCAGTAAGCGCACCGTTAAGAAAACATCTGCTAAAACCTCTAGTCGTCCAAATTTTTAAGTTGTGATGAAGTTTCGTAATCGACTCTGCTAAAACATCTGCTACCACAAACAAATGTTGTAGCAAAGGTTTTTTTGACAAATTTTGCTAATTTTATAACACTAAAAACCTTTGTTATAACCTTCGTTGGAAGGTATTTTCCTTGCAGCATATTGATGTTTGAACATTTAGTGAAGAATATTGTGAAATTATGCCCTGGTGCCCCTTTTTGAGTAGTTTTATGATCCCATTATAGCTTATCACTTTAATGGGTTTCCCTAAGATACCTCTAAGTTCAATTTCCTTTCCCTCTAAGGTAAATCTTATGAAGAGATCTTGAAAATTAAATATCATTGTTCTTAATGATTGTAACAATTGGACCCCTGATACAACATCAACATCACCCATTTACATTGCAGTCATGGGACTATCCAATAAATACTCCCCCATATTGGGTGCAATATTATGGCTCTTCTGTAAACAACTTAAGGCACCACCATCTATAATCGTTACTTGAAACTTTCATGTTGGACATACGAAACAAGTGAGGAGTTTTAGTAATTTGTAGTTGATGAAGTTATGGGTACTCAGAGAATCTATCGACATTGCTATATTTTTATTTTTGATATATCCTTTTGTCTTGATGGTTTGTGAAGTATTGATGCTAGCCAATGCATGAACAAATAGTGTTAGAGTAGTATCTTCTACCTTTGGATCTTACGACGATTCTAATTCTTCACCTTATTCCTATTTAGAGCTGGTAGAATAATTTCTTCTCACCACATTTATGCACCTTGGCACAATTGAAACATAGTCCTTTTACTCTTCTTTCATCCACTTGCTGAGGTGTCAACCTTGTTAGTTGAATGAGCTTAGGGAGGGAGCATGATTTTCGCTATAGCTATTAATAAATAGTTTTTTAGTGGCCATATTTTTACTTTCAACTTTCCTTGCGAGACTAAAGGTAAGTTCTAGAGATGTGGGTTCAAAGATACAGTCATAATGTTGGAAACTTTCCCTTAAAGTTCCCATAAATAGGTCTAACAAATTATCCTCCCTATTGTATTTACCTAAGACTCAACTTTTGGAATTTTTGAATATGCTTTATAACTGGGCCTTGTCGTTGAAGATTTACCATTTGACTAAAGAACGTATTCCTCTTAATATTCCCATAATGTGCTATTAATTCATTTGTAAAAATGAATTAAGATATAACATAATCCTTTTTCCTTTAACAAAGCCATTGATATGATACATGTTGGTCTATTTCCAAAAACTTGGATGCAATATTTACCTTTCATAATGATGCCACTTGGCGTAGATTCAAAGTATTGCTCCTTATGGACTATCCATGTTATAGGATCATTACCATCAAAATTCCTCATATCAATCTTTGGAATTGCCAGGCCAGGAAGGTAACTTTCAGTGCGTTTCATTCCATTAAGATGAATATCATTATATACAATTATAATGGTGACCCTTATGATTCAAATTCCAAGTATTCTAATTTATGGAATTTCTTTATTTGCATATTTAGATAAGTTCACCCAATCCGAGATGATTAGGTGTATAAAATTCCCACCTTAATCTAAAGGGGTGTTTTTGAGTCCAAGCATCATTTTGAATCTTTCAAACATTTCTCTTCTAAGTGCTTTGGTGAAGATGTGTGCAAATTGCTCATTTGTGGAACAATGTCATAGGTGAATATTGTTGGCCTCTACATGATGTCAAATCAAATGATACTTTGTATTGATATGTTTGGTTTGATTAAGGAATTTTGGATTCTTGGCCAATTTAATTGCATAAGTATTGTTAATCATGAGTGGAGTAGAGTTTACTTGTTCTCCTACAAATATTCAATAATTTTCTTGAGCCATATGATCTTTTTGGTTGCTTTTGCAGGTGCCACATATTCTACCTCTATTGTGGAATCTCTTAAAGCTAAATATTTGCTTGATCTCTGGGAGATAACTCTTGATCCAAGACTCATAACATAGCCTGAAGCAGATACTCCCTTTTCCTTATCTCCATCAAAGTCTAAATCAGAATATCCAATCAAGTTGAAGTCATCCACCTGTGAATATTTGACCTCAAAAACTTGAGGTCCTAACAATACTTTAGAAATCTTTTTGTAACAGTCCATTGTCCCTCACAAGGCTTTTGCATAAGCCTAGAAAGGATTCCAGCAACACATGAAATATCTGGTATGGTAGTGGTGAGGTAGATAAGGCTTCCCACAAGTTGCTTGTACTTAGTTGCATCCTCAAATTTGTTTCCTTGATTAGATGTAAGCTTTAAATTTTATTCCATTGGAGTGGACAAAGGATTACATTCAACCATTCCAAACTTGTTAATCAATTCTCCATGTACTTCTTTTGAGAGAAGAATATTTATCTTGGATGTTGGGTCACTTCAATGCCCAAATAATAATGAGGTGTCCCAAATATGTTATCTCAAATCCTTTCTTTAATTATTTCTTTATGGATGCAATATAATTTAATTATTCCCTATTATCAATAGATCACCTACATATACCACAAGATAGATAAAAAAAATTCCAACTTTCTTGACAAATAAAGTTGCATCTTCAAGACTAAAGTGCTTGAAATTTAATTTCAAAAGATGCTCAATCATTTTTTCATACAATGATTTAGGACATACAAGGATTTGATGAGTTTACATATTTTTTGTTCTTACCTCTTCACAACAAACCTTTCTTCTTGAGACATAGAAACACTTTCTTTTATGTCCCCATTCAAGAAATCAATTTTTGTGTCCATTTGATGGACTTTCCATCCATTCTGAGTTGCGAAGGCAAAAGAGAGTTCAGATGGTGGCCCATTTTGTTGTGGGGGCAAATGTCTCTTCATAATTGACCCCTTATTTCAATGCAAATCCTTTTTCCACGAGCCTTGCTTTGTGCTTGTCAAGTGAGCCATTTGATTTATACTTGTTTTTGAAGACCCTCTTGTAGCCAATTGGTTTGGTTCCAAATGGAGGGTCTACCAGCTTTTATGTTCCATTCTTTGTGAGAGCATCATACTCTTTGTGCATTGCTTCTTTCCATTCAACATGAGAAGAATCTTCTTTAAAGGAAGTTGGTTCAAAATTAGTAGACAAATTTAATTCACAATCATAGGAAACATCCATATCATCAGTTGAATCAGAATCATCTGCATCACCTCCATTTTTTCTGTTGGAACTTGTAGTTCCTATATCTCCAACATCATTAGGATGAACATTTTCAAGTGTTTTAATGAGTCATTTTGGAGGAACTTTCTGAGATGGTCTATGCTTCTTTGTTAACTAAGATGGGGCTACATCAAGATTTATCCTTCCAATCCTTTTAATCACATCACTCTAAGTGTCTTCCCGATCTTAAGAAGTGGGTGGAATTTCATGAGAGACAGAAAGTGCTTCACAAGGAGATTCCATAGATTGATCTAGGATAGGGATCCCCATTTCAAGATGTGGAATCTCATTGTCAAACTCATGAAAATTGTTTTGCATGATTAAATATGTCCAAATGATTAAGCTGTCACTCAAGAGTATTATCAATCTTGGAAGACTTAGGAAAAAAAATTGTAGACAATATAAACTTCTTATTTACCTCATCATACATAAGATATGCTTTGGTGGTATCTGAATACCCCAAGAATATACACTTTCGACTCCTTGCACCAAATTCGTTTCTTTGTTCCTTAGGAATCAAGGCATAACAGGTGGAACCAAAGATCCTAAGATGTCTTACCGAAGGAATGTGGCACCACATTTCAAAAGGAGTCTTGTTTCTGATATCATGAAATGAACATATGTTTTTAATATATATTTCACATAGAACTACATTATCCTAGAACACGAACTTTACATTTTATAGAAACATAATTGAATGAACCATATTTAAGATCATCCTGTTTATTCTTCAGCGACACCATTTTGTTGAGGATTGTATGGCATAATTGTTTGATGTTGAATCCCATGTTGGAAAAAATAGTTTTCAAATTCATTTTAAGTATATTATTTTCCATTATCAGTAAGCCAATTTTTGATTGTGCATAACTTTCAATCCATTTATGAAAGTTTCAAAATATTCTTATTTACTTTACATCAAATATGGCCCACACACCCTGTTGTAATCATCATTAAAAAGCATAATATATTTATTTCTATTTGCAGGAGGAACATGCATAGGGCCCCACAAATAAGAATGATTCAGTACAAGTTTTCTACATGCTTTAGAAGCAGAGTCATGAAATGGTTGTTTGCTACATTTTCCTGAGATACATGCATCACATTGGTTTAGTTTCCTTGGAATGGTTGGCAAACCTAAAACACAATTTATTTTCAATAAATGAAGGCTATCATAATTAAAATGTACAAATATTGTGTGCCATAGAAGTTTGGATGGAAATGTACCTTCATTGTATTGAGAAATGTAAGAAAGGTTTTGTGCACGAGTAGATGTTCCTTGCAGCTTCAACAATATTTCCTCCTCTATTCCATTCATGACAAATGTGTTGTCTAATGATTTTCTCACCTCAACTTTTCCATCAAACATGTGAATAGAGTATCCTTGTTGGTAGATGTGAATAAGGGACAACAAGTTTCTTTGCAACTCTGGAAGGTAAAGAACATAATTTAGAATAAATTCAGGAAGTCCATGTCGTTTATCCCTAACGGTGCCAAGTCTAGATGGCTTGATATTTGACTTGTTTGAAAAGTACACTGCTCTATCTACCTTGTCAATAAAGTCTTCAAGAAAATATTTCTAGAAGGTCATGTGGAAGGTTGCACTTGTATCAAGCAGCCATGTATAATTACCTTTAATGCATTAGTGCATGAGATTACGTAAATGCACTGATACTGTGATATTTTTTTTCTTGCCTTGGTGCCTTTTTTAAAAAACTACAACACCAGGGATTTTGTAAACACATAAGCACTATGGAATTATACTTTTCAAGCACTGCTATTGTTTATACAACTCATCATATTCGGTGCATTATTATGCATAACTACCCTATGTGTTGGAGAAGATTAAAGCACCGAGACTGCAGGGTTTTTTTGCTTGCCCCGGTGCCCTTTCGGAAAAGTACTACCCTGGGAATTTTTAGAAGACATAAGCACCAGGGTGGTATACTTTTCAGGCACTGGTGTTGTTTGCATTCAACGACTCGGTGCATGGTATCATATATTTTACGAACCGACACATTTTATTATTATTAAAGCACCAATGGTTTTATAAATTTAACGCATTGGTTCTCCAAACATTTGTTTCCAGTCCCTGTGCTTTTATTTAAATTTACAGCACCAACGATTTTATATTAGTAGCGCATTGTTGCAATTTGTCTAGTAAGCGCACCACTTAGAAAACATCCGCAAAATCCTCTAGCCGCCCATATTTTTTTAATTGTGATGAAATTTTGTTATCAACTCCATTAAAACATCCACTAACACAAACAAATGTTGTAGTGAAGGTTTTTTTGCCAATTTTATAACACTAAAAACCTTTGTTATAACCTTCACTAAAAGGTATTTTCCTTGTACTGTATTGGCGTTTGAACCTTTAGTGAACATAATTTTGCAATTATACCCTGGTGCACCTTTTTTAGTAGTTTAATGATTCCATTGGAGCTTATCACTTTAGAGGGCTTCCATTAGATACCTCTAAGATCAATTTATTTTCCCTCCAAGGTAAATCTTCTTAAGAGACCTTCAAAATTAAATATCAATGTTCCTAATGTTTGTAACAATTGGACCCCTAATACAACATCAACACCGCCCATTTGCATTACAATCATGGGACTATCTAATAAATACTCCCCCATATTGAGGGCAATATTATGGAGCTTCCCTAAACAACTTAGGGTACCACCATCTATAATCATTACTTGAAACATTTGTGTTGGACATACAAAACAAGTGAGAAGTTTTACTAATTTGTAATTGATGAAGTTATGGGTACTGGGAGAATCAATCAACATTTTTACCTTTTTCTTTTTGATATATCCTTCTATCTTGAGGGTTTATGGAGTATTGATGCTAGCCAATGCATGAAAAAACATTGTTAGAGTAGTATCTTCTACCTTTGGATCTTGTGAAAATTCTAATTCCTAATCTTCTTCCGCTTTAGAGTTTGTAGAATAATTTATTCTCACCACATTTATGCCCCTTATTGTACGTGTTGTCACAATTTAAACATGGTCCTTTTGCTCTTCTTTCATCCATTCACTGAGGTGTGAACCTTGTTATTTGCATCAAGTTAGGAGAGGGAGCGTGATTTTCTCTATAGCTATTAGTAACCAATTTTCTACTGGCCACATTTTTACTTTACACTTTCCTTACAAAATTGAAGGTAACTTCTAGAGATTTGGCTTCAAAGATATGGACACAATGTTGGATGCTTTCCCTTAAAGTTCCCATAAATAGGTCTAACAATTTATCCTCTCAGATGTTATTTACCCCGAGACTCAACTTTTGGAATTTTTGAATGTGCTCTATAATTGGACCTTGTTGTTGAAGATTTACCAATTGAATAAAGAATTTATTTCTCTTAACATCCCCATAACATGTTATTAAATCATCTGTAAAAAATGAACTAAGATATAACATAATCCTTTTTCCTTTAACAAATCCATTGATATGATACATGTTGGTGTATCTCCAAAAACATGGATGCAATATTTACCTTTCAGAAGGATGCCACTTGGTGTAGATTCAAAGTATTGCTCCTTATGGACTATCCACGTTGTAGGATCTTTACCATCAAAATTCCTCTATCAGTATTTGGAATTGCCAGGACAAGAAGGTAACTCTCAATGTGTTGTGTTCCATTAAGATGAATATCATTATAAACAATTAGAATGGTGACCCTTGTGGTTCAAATTCCAATGTCTTTTCCTATTATATATTATGGAATTTCTTTATTTACATATTTACATAAGTTCACCCAATCCCAGAGGATTAGGTTTCTAACATTCCCACCTTAATCTGAAGGGGTGTTTATGAGTCCAAGCATCATTCCAAACCTTTCAAACTTTTCTCTTCTAAGTGCTTTGCTGAAGATGTGTGCAATTTGCTCATTTGTGGAACAATGTCTTAGGTGAATAGTCTTGGCCTCTACAAGATGTCAAATAAAATAATACTTTGTATTGATATGTTTGGATTGATTAAGGAATTTTGTATTCTTGGACAATTTGATTGCATAAGTATTATCAATTAGAAGTGGAGTAGGGTTTACATTTTTCTCCTTCAAATCTTCAAGAATTTTCTTGAGCCACATAATCTCCTTGGTTGCTTTTGCAGGTGCTGCATATTTTGCCTCTATTGTGGAATCTGTTGAAACTAACTATTTGTGTGACCTCTAGCTCTTGATCCAAGACTCATTACATAGCCTGAAGTAGATACTCCATTTTCCTTATCTCCATCAAAGTCTAAATCAACATATCAAATCAAGCGGAATTCATCCACTTGTGAATATTTGAATCCAAAGTCTTGAGTTCCTTTCAAGTACTTTAAAACACTTTTTGTGGAAGTTTAATGTCCCTCACAAGGCTTTTGCATAAACCATGAAAGGATTCTAACAACAAGTGAACTATCTGCCTGGTAGTGGTATGGTAGATAAGACTTGCCACAAGTTTTCTACATTTAGTTGCATCCTCAATTTCATTTCCTTCTTTAGATGTAAGCTTTAAATTTTGTTCCATTGGAGTGGACAAAGGATTACAATAAACCATGCCAAACTTGTTAAACAATTCTCTAGTGCACTTATTTTGAGACAATAATATTTATCTTGGATGTTGGGTCACTTCCATGCCCAAATAGTAATGAAGGTATCCCAAATATGTCATCTCAAATCCTTTCTTCAATTATTTCTTTATGGATGCAATATAATTTTAATTGTTCCCTATTACCAATACATCATTTACATATACCACAAGATAGACAACAATTTTTCAAAATTTCTTGATAAATAAAGTTGCATCATCAAGATTAAATTGTTGAAATTTAATTTTAGAAGATTCTCAATCAATTTTTCATACCAAGCTCGCGGTGCTTGTTTTAGGACATACAAGTATTTGATGAGTTTAAATACTTTTTTTTCTTGTCCCTTTAGAACAAATCATTTTGGTTAAGACATAAAAACATTTTCTTTTATGTTTCCATAAAAGAAAATGATTTTTACATCCATTTTATGGACTTTCCATCCATTCCAAGTTGCTAAGGTAAAAGAGAGTTCGGTTGGTTTTCCATTTTGTTGTGGGGGAAAATGTCTCTTCATAATCGAACCCTTCCTCCAATTAAAATATTTTTTCCATGAGCCTTGCTTTGTGTTTGTCAAGTGATCCCTTTGATTTATGCTTGTTCTTGAAGACCCACTTGCAGGCAATTGGTTTGGTTCCAAATCGAGGGTCCACTAGCTTCCATGTTCCATTCTTTGTGAGAACATCATACTCTTTCTGCATTGCTTCTTTTCTTTCATCATGAGAAGCAACTTCTTTAAAGGAAGTTGGTTTGAAATTAGTACATAAATTTAATTCATAATTATAAGAAACATCCATATTTTCAACTGAATGAGAATCATCTACATCACCTCCATTTTGTTTGTTGGAACTTCTAGTCCCTGTCTTTCCATCCTCATCAGGATGAACATTTTCAATTGTTTTAATGAGCCATTTTGGAGGACCTTTATAAGATGGTATAGGATTATTTGTTGACTAAGATGGGGTTGCATCAAGATTTAGCCTTCCATTCCTTTCAATCACATCACTCAAAGTGCCTTCCCGATCTTAAGAAGTGGTTGGAACTTCATGACAGGGAGAGAGTGCTTCAAAAGGAGAATCCATAGATTGATATAGGATAAGGATCCCCCTTTCAATATGTGGAATCTCATTATCAAACTCATGAAACGTGTTTTTCATTATTAAATATCTCAAAATTATCTAGCTTCCACTTAAGAGTATTGTGAGTCTTGGAAGATTTAGTAAAAATAAAATCTTTAGACAATATAAAATTCTTATTAACTTCGTCATAGAGAAGATATGCATTGGTGGTATCTGACTAACCCAAGAATATAAACTTTCGACTTCTTGCACCAAGTTTGTTTCTTTGTTCCCGTTGATGGTGTTGGACCCACCAACATTGCGGGGATCTCCCCGATATGAATTCCCAATCATACCTCACACCATTTGGTGTAGGAGTCCCATCTGGTATAAAGGCCAAGTTGCCAAATCCTTAAATATTTTCCTTTGCTCTAGCTGTCAGCACAAGAGAGTGATGCAATGGTGTCTTTGAAAAGAAAGGGAAGTGTGCCTGGTGAGTGTGCAGTTGCAAATGACAAAGAAAATCGAGCCTCTAAGTGAGAGGTAATAGTACCACCCAGGAAGAGACATACATGAACCATAAGGATCCATCTACCATCTAGTGGAATAGTCCAAAATACATGGATTTTGATAAGTTAGGTTTTAGGACTTAGGGAAATGGGTTTTAGACTTAGGTTTTGACATTTTAATGTATGGTTAGGGTTTAGGATAATGTATGGTGTATTTTGCATTAGGTTTGTATTAGGTTTATTTTAAAAATAACCCATTTACAACTAAATGTCACAAAGCGACATTAGCAATAAACGTCACATGACGAAAAACCCGTTGACAACCAAATCCTGCAAAGTGGACAACAACCACATGTTAACAACCGTATCCTGGCAAAACTGATGACGTACACATATCGACGACCAAGTCCTGGCAGAACTAGCGACAACCAACATGTCGACAACTAGGTATCAAACCATATCACCGTGAAAACCATATACATTACTCGACAAGCTGAACCATAAACATCACTATCGATGCTGATGACACCGAACACTAAATGTTGACAATAAAACTGAACCTGTGTAACTGATCTGATGATATCCTCATGGATCAATATCGCCCTCATTTCACCCAGCTCTTATTGAACAAACAATGACCTGACTGTTGGGTGTAGAACAAAGATAACACAATGGTTCTTCAATAGATAGGGCATAAAGTGCTTTACCACCTTGTACACTATATAAGCATGTTTGTCCATGAGGGGGTAATTAAGCTCTGCTCCTTGTAGACTTGTGCTCAGGAAGGAGATGAACCGTTCATTATTCAATTCAAACTTCTGAGTGAGTAAAACAACAAGAGAGGTATCAGAAGCAAAAGTGTCAAGCAAGAAGTCTTTATTGAAGTCTAGGTTGTACAATGTGGGTGCTTCTTCTATAGACTATTTAATATGGGTAAATGTTTTTTTTTCCCTTTTATCCCATTTGTAAATTGCATCCTTATTCACCAAATAATGTATCGGTTTGAAAATCTAGGCATAATCGAAGATTAACTTGCGGAGGAAGTTGATCTTCCCCAAGAAAGAATGCATGGATTTCTTATTTACTGGGAAGGGAATCTGCGTGAAAGTCCTCAGATTACCCTAGGACACTGCAAATATTCTCTTCTTAGGATTCAAGGATATCCCGTACTTGCGACATTGCTCAAAAATATTCTTCAAGTGGCATTAGTGGTTTGACCTCTTTTTGGATAATACTGTTACATTATCAAGATAGATCACTACACTCTAGCCAATGAGCCCGTGAAGGCGATGTCCATTGCACGTTCGAATGTTGCACTAACATTAATTAGCCCAAATGACATTCATCGAAATGTGAACGTGCCCACTTCGTTTTGAATGTAATATTAAGCCTATCAGTCTCTGCAACTAGAACCTGGTTATATCCTGAATATCCATTTAGCAAAGAAAACATTTTGGACCCTGATACTATTTGCAGTCTTTGATCCATGGACAACACGGGGTATTTTTCCCTGTTTGAGGTGCGGTTTAGATTCTATAAATCTACACATAGGGGGATCTCCCTGGACTTCTTCCTCATAGGAACCAAATTTGACACCCACATCGAGTGTCGCACTCTGTATATGATCCAAGCATCCAACTGTTTTCTCAACACCTTCAGTATGAGAGTATTAAGCATTGGGTGAAATTTCCTCAGTTTCTGTTGAAATGTTTTGTCCCCTTCCTTGATTTGTATTACATGCTGGATGATTCACATTTCATATGTCTTGAGTTCATCATACATCCACACGAAGACATCATTGTACTACTTGAATAAGTAGATGAAGGCTTGTCACGCTTGTGGTGTGCAACAAGTACCGAGATTGGCATATTTAAGATCCATCTCAGTTCCCAAGTTTATTTGCTCATGCAACAGAGTGGAACTATGGGTATTGTCATTGACGGGTCGCTGTAAGAAATTCTGTAGATCATACAACCTTTCCAATGATACCACACCCTTGGTGATGAAGTTCCCTTTACCTGCATTGGATGCATCCTGTAGTGCCTTTTCATGATCGTCCTCATCAATCGTTGCGTCTTTGAACACTTCAGTGTTTGCCATAAAATACAGTATCTATTGGTCGTAATAAAAAACACGTAAATTAGTGATATTATCTCGGATGAAAGGTTTATAAAGAATTTCAAAAGAAAAACCGTCCCTCAATGGCGACATCCTAGCAGCAACATTTGCTAAGGCATCCGTAGCTGCATTACGCATTCTTGGAACAAAAATAATATTAAAAGCTTGGAAATGTGAGATAAGATGCCATAACTCTTGTTGATAACTTTTAAGATGAGGTGACACATAATGTATGGTGTTATGTACCTATCACACCACGATTTCTGAGTCACCTATCACTTTCAGGATGACAACATTGAGGTCAATGGCCTTTTGCAAGCCCAAGATGAGTGATTCGTACTCTACATTGTTATTCTTACACTTGAATTCCAAGTGACTAGATATCAAATGATTTCCCTACAATGGGTCTATTAAAATGAAACTAACTCCAGAGCCCTCCTGCGTTTTGGAACCATCGAAATATATAGTCCAAACAGTAGTCTCGCTTGTCCTTTGTTTGAGTTCTTCTATTTCAGTGGTCAGGGACTTGATGAGATGAGTGAGGCTTTCGATATCATTTGGTTCTTTCTCCTTAGCTTTGCTCACTATTACTTTAGAGTGTTTCCCTTAGATGCCTCTAAGATTAATTTACTTTCCCTCCAAGGTAAATATTATTAAGAGATCTTGAAAATTAAATGTCATTGTTCCTAATGATTGTAACAATTGGACCCCTAATACAACAAAAAAACCAACCATTTGCATTGCATTCATGGGACTATATAATAAATACTACCCCATATTGAGTGCAATATTATGGCGCTTCCCTAAACAAGTTAGGGTACCACCATTTATAATCATTACTTGAAACTCTCGTGTTGGACATATGAAACTTAGTGTTGGACATACTTCCTTTTCTGCAACCTCTTCCTCTAGAAGAATATTATGTCAGATTCTTCTCTTTCTATGCAAGGAACACATCTACTTTAGGAGACTAAAAAGTTGTCTTCCTCTTTCCAGAAGTTTTCACCCGTCCTGTAAAATTATCCATAAGAGTGTCAAAAGTAAAGTCTTTGAGTTGGGCACTAGCTTGTAAGGATTCAAGATAGCAAGAATACGATAGAGGGCCTTGACAAATGTTGTGCGAGGGATGCCCATTTTAAGTCCAATGGTTTATAAATCATACATGATAGCTTTAATTTATGAGGCTAGGGCTAGGTGGTCATCATCCTTCAATTATAGATTAAGGACCTTAATCATTAACTACACCACCTTCAGTGTTAAGTGTGAGTCCTATAAACATTTCAACTTATTTAATGCATCAAAATCATTTGTAATTAGAATAATATGGAGACTCGCCTTTTCACTTACATAAGAAACAATCGGGGCATAGGCCATGTTATTCTTGTTCTACCATATGGTGATCTCTTTGTCTAATGTGGGTTTTTCAAGTGGATTTCCACCTTCTCCTTTGTAGATAATTTTCCATTTCATTGAAGATAAGGTTTGTCTGGTTTTTTTGGACCATTCATGGTAGTTTTTTTTCCAGTGAGTACCATTTCGACAATGGATATAAGAGAATGCATCTTTAACAATGGATAGGAAAAAAATGTTGCAATTATATTCTTTGTTTCTTCAAATATATACAAGGTGAGCAAACTACATCCAAACTGTCATTCAATAAAAATTATATAAACTCCATTAAAAACCCCAAAGATATCTTTCTCAAAATTACAAAGAGCACTCTAAACTACAATGGATAGAAGATCCTAGAGTAAACAATATAATATCTATGTCAAGAAATGAAAACAATGCTCTCAAGGGACTTGAAGAGATATAGTCAACTGGTGTTCTGGATAATTCAAAGGTTGTTGCTCCTTTGATCTAACATTATAATGAGCAACTTGCAACAATATTACAAATTTTATAAGAACTCATATTGAAGATTACCTAAATTTTTTTGGAAGCACTCTGTAGACTCAATTACAGATGCTCCTCAGCCAAATATGGTAAGGAAAAACTGATGGCTTGTACAGTGGGATTAGAGCCCATGTCCTAATTGTCGAAGCTCTATCATTTTGACTTGATTCCTAATTCTAAGATTCTAATTAAGACATTAGAGTCATAATTGGAATACACCCACAAGACACTCCCTTTTGTCATGTCAAGATTGAGTAAGATAAGAAACCATGTTGTGCATAGCTAGAAACTATAATTAGAGAATAAGGTGAGAATACACATATTTAACAAGAGTGTATGGACTAAGTGGAACAAGCCTTATAGTAAACACAAATGGTTTTCCACCCAAAGCCATAAATATTAACATTTTCCATTTATTAATAGAAGTCAATTTTAACTATAACTATTTGTTTTGTTTATAAATCATTATATCGTTTTGTTTCCTTCGTTAATTAAAAAAAATGGTATCATAGAAGTTTTCTCTTTATTTATTTTTTTGTGCATGTCCCCAATGAGGTTGAGGTATAAGGAGTTGGGACTTGAACTGCTTGAGCACTTGCCAAACTTTTCTCACCAACCTCGATGGCCTCTCATGGCAAAATAGAAAAAATATGAGGGAGCAGGAGATCCTATTAAATTGTTACTTGAAGGAGCCCTATAGTGACAAAGGACCAAGATGATGGATAATTTTCCCTAGATCCATTGATGAATTCCAATAGGCGACACATATTCATCAAGTGGTAACTTTGGAGGCGTGAACCCCTTTAAGGTATACGTTATTATTGATATTACTATATTTGAAGGCTATATAGATGCATATGCTCTAGACAAATGGTTAAATTTTCTAGAAGGGTATTTTCCACACAAATGTTTAAATGGTTAAACTTGCCATGAGCAGAGGGCCACAAAGGAATCAACAATATTTTCAGTCCCATCCACTTGGGGCTCTTTTCAAGATGTTGTTGAGGAACAATATTAAAATATTGGAAGCTACGAAGACTAGTACATGAGATGGAACACAGTATGCCAGGAAAGGGATCAAGTAGTGCCATAGTTCACAAATATATTTCATACCTTGTGCACCGATATAGGTATCAAGGACTTTGAGTGACATCTAGTGCTCAAGTACCATGGATTTTATGCACATATACATCTAGACAAAAATGGAGTTCCTAGACATCTCGTCACTTGGTGTATCATACCAATATGCTATCGAAATTGAGCAAAAAATTTAAACAAAAGAAGCAATAATTTAGATTTGTGAATCCTTCATAGTATAAGTAGGGAAAGGACATCCTTAAATTATAGAAGAGAATATAGATCCAAGGTGGACCAACCTAGGACAACCCATCTAAGCCACAAGCAAAGGATCATAATGGGAAGATGAATGTCATGCAAGGTAGTCATTGGTGGCCGAGCTAAAAGCCTCAGATTGAGATGTAGGTTTTGGCTCTGAACCAAACCTAGAAAAGGGGAAACAAATAATTGATGCTAAACCTGGTGCCATTGTTTCCATAACCAAGGTCAAGTAGAGTGAGCTTGAATATCCAGAAGAAGGTGAGTGCCTCTTTCACTCATAAATGTGGGTGAAGGGTGCTCCTCTGCATTTAATTATTGATAACAAAAATCAAAATCACCTCATCTCAGTAGAGGCCATTAAGTGGTTAAGCCTACCAACAAAACCGCACCCATAACCATAACCCATGAAGAGTCTCCACCAAGGTCGAGACCTTTGCGTCAGCCAATAATGTCATCTGCCCTACAACATTAGGTATTTCAAGGATGAAATATTGTGTGATGTTTCTCCCCTTGAAGTTTGTGATGTTCTCTTAGGCCAACCATACTTATGAAAGTGTTATGCTATATATGATTCTAGATCTAGTAGTGTTATTATTATTTTTGGCATAGAATTATACAAGATACCTTAGGTAGTCCTGCCTATTGTCATTTCTTTGATCTCTACTAAGAAATGCAGTAAGGTCATCTCTTAGATTGGGAAAATTGTCTTCTTCCCGAGTCACTCTCAAAGTAAGGAGAAGATTTTGGCCACACCCATGGTCTCACAAAGGGATCCTTGATGCAACAATGACAAGTGGATAAGGTTGTGGAACAATATAAATACATCTTCTCCTCACCCACTAGGATGCCTCTACACTCTTAGGTCAAGCTAATTTGACCTCGATGCACCTCTACCAATAGTTAATGCGTAGAAATTTGACAAATGATAAGTCACTTACTCTTTATCACGTGCCTTTTTCCATTTGTTTCGAGAAGTTCTCCTTCTCTTTTGTCTTCATCCCTTTTTGGTCCAAAATCACCACACCTTGTGTATTGTTGATCTGCTTGATTTACTGACTGCAATAATAGAAAGTCTCATACAATATGTACCCATTTTCCATACAACCCTCTAGTTTTTCCCTTTGTCAAACAAAAACTTTCAATTTCTTCATGTACCTCTCTAAGAAGAACATCCAATGACAAGAAACCACCCCAACTAATTCAACCTCGTCTACTAGGTGAATTGGAAGATGAACCTACAAGTCCATGAAACTCATCGACAATTCCTTCTTAAACATTTAAATAATCTTAGTCATCTCTCAATGCCATCGTGGAATGCTAGCCATATGAATCTCCTTTGATGTGATCCAATGTACAAATGCAAATAATTTAGATATGGCACGTCGTCAGTCTTGGGGGAAGTCACTGTTCACACACCCATGCATGATCAAAGGATAATGACACTGTAAAGTAAACACATACAAAAATTAATTATATTTATCCCATGGCATAAAAATAATAACAAATAATAAAATCATGTTTTTCACATACCTACTCTTAGAAGGTTCAAATGGTCATGTGATTTCAACCCTGAAAAATGGTCTTCCCCAGTGAAGTAGTATTGTAGTGAAGACCCATATAAAGAAGGCACCTCACACCCATTATAACTTCTTTTTCCAAAGAAAAATCATATTTTTTAAAAATCCATGGGACATCACCTTCTTTGAAAGACCAAGAGGGACCAACCTCGATCCGAATTTAAACATGAATGCAACAAATTACATATATAACCATAAATACAATGATGCAGCAGAAATAACACTTCATTTCATTCATATCAAATACTGAAATATTCTTACAAACATAATGGAAATAAGACTAGCTTGTGTGATGGTAGTTTATCTTTGAGAAGAGATGTGGCGGCTACATGCCTCTCAACTGTGTTACAATGAGGCTCACAGGCCTATTTATTATTAAGAAACAATGGAAAACCATAACATCGAAAAACCTAACCTTAGAAGATGAAGCACCAAAGCTTTGGGCCCCGTTTGACTGTTGGCTTAGGGGGTCGTGACCCAGGGTCAGAGTTAGTTGCGCCAACCAACAAAACCTTACACTACTAGCCCTTTCAGAAACAACCCGCGTAGCGCAAGCTGAAGTCTCACTTGAAGTAGTATGGGGGGATGTTGGAACCAAGTTTCCGCATCTAGAGATCAATGTGATGTCTTTTAGCGCCCTAGATTTGCCTTTGTGCAGATCTATAAGCCCTTAGGGCTCGATACTGCAACTCTGCTAAAACAACTTTCAGATGTTTGTGAAGGTCTACGATTGGTCTTTCCGGACCTTTAGCAGTCAACTTATCCACTTACGCGCACCAGAACATAACCCTAGATTACTGTTCGTGCTAATCTACTTAGTTTATTATTAAACATAACAAAATGCATCAGAGTCTTTGCGAAACTACATAAACATTCTTGCGTACATCATTTCAAATTTATTCAACATATTTGGGAAATAGTCAATCAAAATTCCATAAACACATTATTCATCACAACATATGTCGTAAACAGAGAAAAACAGGTGTACAGATGATTTATTCGGTAACTTTCTTTATTTATCTTTAATTTAGTTTTACAGGCTCTAAACTACCCCGCGCACTCAGCTACAGGAGTCCACACACTTAGTTGCAGACTCTATCTAGGCCTCTGTGCACTCAGTTGTAGAGCCTTTCTTCTCCTATCTGACCCACTTCTCTACACTATCACTTCTATTTTATTGACCCATTACATCCATCATTATATCCATCATGATCTGCCTTGGACTAACTAAGACACACCTATTTATACAATCCCAAAATTCGACTCAAACTTTACATAAACAAGGGGCTGAAACCCCTTTGAATCGTAATCATCTGTGTGCTCCGAATCCACAAATTGCGGAGACTTTACATTACTTAAAAAAAATACATCAAAACTTGGGTTATTTTAACCCAAAACTGACTGAGGGGACCCCATCCCAATAGGTCCCCAACACAAAGATCGTGACTCCTCTCAAGTCACCTGGCTAGCGCTGCGATCTTACTGTGAAGATTCCCCAATTCCACCTGAACTACTGCAACCTCAGCATCGCTCCGTGTGACTGCCTGCTTGACCTTTTTGACTAGCTTCTTTGTGGCTAGGCCTTCTGCGACCAAAATGATTTTCTGTTGCATCTTTGTAATCCCTTCAACTTATCCTGGATGGTTGTTGTAATATGATAAGCTTCTTCCAACCATGGCTGTAGCTTGGCCTTTAGCAAGGCCTCCTTCTTCTGTGCCGCCTTTACCTGCGATAGGCGCTGCTTCCCCTCCTATAATTTTACAAGGCGCCGCGCTAGTGCGATGGAGTGCATCGTTGCCCTAACTTCATCATATTGTCGCTACAACTCCCTGATCTCTATATTTAGTGTCTGTTGGTTTGGATCCTATTGTAGATTTGTTACCAATTTCATAGGTTGCTCAAATAACACTGTGCAGTATGACACTGTGGCCAATCCTTCCTTGAGCATGCTCCACGCTGCTCCCGAACCTCTGACGAAGTCGTGTGCTGCAAATTTAATTGCAGCTCGGTGATCTCCATGTTGAGTTCAAACTGAACTCAGTTAACCTCAGCTTTGGCTTCGCACACACCAACAACTAGTTTTCTAATCTTCGCTTCTAGTTACGCATCTTCAGGGATATGAAGCTCAAGCAGCATCCTGCATGCCTTTGCGACTACTAACTCCAGTCATGCACTGTGTGCTTGGAGCGTCTCCTTCTCCTGCAGAACCCGTGTCTTTTCAACGAGCAAATGGTGATTATTAACTGTGATTTTACTAGTTGCACTGAGAGTTCACTGTTCCCTAATGCGAAGCTCTTCCACGACTCCCTATATTAATGCATGCAATGAGTCCAGTGTCATTGCAACAAGGTTTAGGCCCATATTTAGGACTTTATCAAGGAGGGTGCGCTATTCCTCGGTGTCGGCGTGGATTGAACTTGTAGGCAAGGTGAAGACTCGCAAAACCTGCGGCCACGGAATCATCTCTGCACCTGTACTTTAACCCCATTGCAAACTGCCTTGTTCACCACTCACCTTCTTGACATCTTCTTGGATCTTAGTTTCTTGGAGCTGCAACTCTCAGAGATCCTTTTGACTCCTCCCAACGTTTGCATGTACTGTTGTTCCCACTGCTGCAATACTTTTTTTGTGGCGTCCCTAACTTTATCACCTTTCTCATCAAGATTGCTTTCTATGAGTACCATGGGATCAACCCATGCTTTTTGAGCTTTCTACTTCTTGCGTGATCCACCTTGTTGCTTCGGTTCACGCCTTTTTAGAATGAAGGGGATGCGCTACCCTTTCTCGCTTCCGCCGCCTTGTTCGGTAAGCTCTTTTGTTTCTATTTCTGGCAAAGGCATCTTATCACCTTTCTGGGTCCCACGCTACTCCTATTATGTCTTCTCCTTGGCAGTGGGTTCCTGCTCAACATGAGCCTTTTCTGTAGCATCCTTATTTTTCTGGGTGGTGAGATTATGCGCAACCTGCTTAGCTGCCTCCTTTCTTTTCTTTGCGTCCACACTCTCTGCACTTGTGCTTGGCCTAATAGCTAGATCTAAAGAAGCATGCCACTCAAGTGGCCAGCACGCCACTACCTCCTGCACATCAGTCTTCGTCACAAAATATGGCAAGTCATGCCACTTTTGTGTTGGATCCTTCTGTGCCTGGATATATACCCTATGAAAGTCAGCCTTAAATGTGGTTTAGGATGACAACTGCATGTACAAGGTTAGGGACAACCTTGGATGTTGGTTAACTGCCATGCGGAGATTCGCTTCCATCAGGATCCAAAAGATTTTCATCTTTGTGATCCATGCGGGGTCCTTGGTAGTCCATAAGGAGGCGGACTATGCTGCCTCCGACAATCCTTCTTCCAATAGAGGAAATTGGTTGTCCTCTGATAGTTCCCATGCAAGTAACACAATAGACAACAATAACCAAGTGTAATGAAATGACTTGGTTTCATCCTAGGCATCGCAGAAATTCACAAGGAATTCCTGGCACATGTATCTGGACTAGTTGAACAATACACCTTTCGTGCACTAAGTATCCAGGGATACTACGGGCGCCGAAACTTCATCTGCACAACATTTCCTCGTCAAATTTCTGGTGAATATCAGTGTGGCCAATTGCACTATGGGGTCTGAGAAGGACAAAATGGAATACCTGCACGAATTTTTCATAAGTTCGTAATATTTTTTCATTCGCTCTGCAAGCTCCTTCTCTCCCGTCTTTCTGCCAAAATCCTTAGCGGGGTTTAGACCTTCATGTGGTAGTTATGTAATCATGTGAATGAGCATATATGTGATGGGTATAGGCCTCCTAGCCATAAACACCCATCATGCACCAAAGTGAGTAGCTGGCATATGCAAATTGTGTTAATGGGGGTGCAGTGGTAATGTTGTACCCATAGCAAGTTGAGAAATCCTTATTTCTCAACATCACGGACCCATTCCTCCATTTCTAGTGTTGTAACACAAGTTTATTCATAATACACCCTCTTCATGTATTTATCCGTTACTAAGTGTGGGAACTTAGCGTGATCCACGAGGTCCCAATCCTCCATATTCAATAGTGGGACTCGCGTGAGCCACAGACCTTCAAAAGGCACCTGCTCAGGTAGAAGGGGCATGGAGATGGTGGATTTATTCGAGTTTGGGTCTTTAGTAATCTTTGCCTTTCCCTTTCTCGGAGGGATATACCTAGGGAGCTTTGTTATAGGTTCTACTCCTTCAACATTGATATCCTCAGTTCCTAGGCCTTCTCCCACCTCCAGGTCGACAACCTTCTGCTTATCTTTCTTTTAGGCTGGTGTCATGGTATGTTTCCTTGGGGAAGTGTGTATCTGCACCGATTTTTTTTGCTTTTCCTTGGCTGGAGGTTGTTTGTCTTGCCATGGATTATTTTGGCCTTGGTGACCTCGGTGTCGTGGGTACCATAGGTGTAGTTTCAACAATAGATACATCAGGTCCTGGAGCATCGTATATAGTTGCTTCTGAAATCAAGGCCTAGGTGGGGTTGGTGGTAGTCATCCTCTCCATAAAAAACTCACGGGCTTCAAGAGAAAAGTATGTGTGGGTGACCAATTCCTCCCAAAATTCTCGGCTCAGGAGTGAGAGAAAACAAATTTCAATCACAACTCTAAGGGAACAAAGTGTTCTATGTTGGGCCGATATGCTAAATTTATAGGGGGTTTTGAATTCAAATCTGACCGTTCCCCCGAAGTTTTGGCAATTAATGTTGTTTTTGCGGCAGATATTAAAAGATTTTTGCCTTCAATTTCACTAGCCCACTCCTCTTAACTGTCTCATGGTTGTCAAGTCATGACAATGACTCCAATGGTCACTTTTTTGCTGTGCCACGTGGTGCCTCCCTCCATGGTGCAGCTGCCTACGCGTAGCTCCATGGATTGCATCTCCGTCATTGTACATGTAGCTCGTCTGCTACGTATTCCTCCAACCATGGAAGTGTAGTTTATAGTCCCGCTCTACCTTGCAACTACCTGGAGCACTAAGACTGTCCTGTCACCATATAGTCATTGCGTAGGATCCCCTATATTTAATTTCAATTTTCTCCCATTCACTCTTCCTAGAAAAGGTTGTCCATTCAACTTCATGAGCTGAACTCTGCCTCTAACTGTAATTTCTTTGATAATATATGGTCCCAACCAATGCATCTGAAATTTCCCCAGGAACTTAGTGAATTTACTATCATATAACAAAACCAGATCATTTACCTTAAACGTGCGAAGCTTGATATGACAATCATGCCATGCTTTTTCATGTTCCTTTTGTACTTGATGAAATCCTGCCAAAAATCTATCTTCATCGAGCTCCATCAGCTACGCGAGCCATCCCTCCAAGGCCTCGCGATCTGCCATATTTGTTAGTGCTACTATGCACAGACTAGGCACAATATACTCCATTGGCATCACAACTTCTACACCATATACCAATCTAAATGGTGTTTGTCTTGTCAGCTTCTTACACGTAGTCCTATAAGCCCATAGTACTGTAGGTATGTGCACATCCGAGTTATTTTGCTGTGCATTGCAAATCTTTGTCAGTGCGTTCTGCAAAATCTTGTTGAATGCTTCAAAAGTTCGATTGGCTTGTGGGTGATACGGTGTACTCTTCTGATGATAGACTTGAAATTCTTCTGTCAACGCAATGATCATTTCACTCTGAAAGTGTGTACCTCGGTTGCTGATTAATACTTTCGGGCAACCAAATATCGTTAAGACATACTCAAACAAAAACTTTGCTGCTATAGCCCCTGTACAATCCTTAATCAACTGTGCTTCTGCCCATCTGATAAGATATTCCGTCATGGTGATGATATAGTGCACACTATTTTTCTTCCCTGGGGGATGAATTGGCCCAACAAAATCAATCACCCATTTTTCAAATGGCTGCAATGATACTTGAGGTTGTAAAGGCAATTCATCCCTTCGCGATTTTCTGCCTGTTCTCTAACATGCATCGCATGCCTTACAATACGCTTTGGAATCCTTGTGTAGTGTCGGCCACCATAGAACTATGTGCAAAATCTTCTCCGCAGTCACCTTTCCTACATAATTTCCTCCCACAGCCCCTCCATGAGCTTCAACAAGAATGTTATCCCTCTCAAAGTCTAGCACATAACTTCGCAATATTTCGTTAGCACCCATCTTACATAGATGTCCGACAATAACTGAAAAGTCTGTTGCACGTACTACAAGCTCCTTCTTTTACTGACTTGTATACCCTTCTCTTGCCATCCCCATAGTCAAAAAGTGAATAATGTCTTCAAAAAAATTATCCGCTACACACACCGCGAAGAACTGCGCATCTAGCAACCCTTCCTCCAAATTATTGGGCTCTTCTCATGTTTCGATCCGTGATAGATGGTTAGGTCCTGCATTAAACGTCCCTGACTTCACAATTACTTCAAATTCATACTCTTGGAATAGTAGCAACCATGTGCAGATCTTCCCCCCCAACATAGGCTTATTGACTAGGTATTTCAAAGCAGAATGATCTACGTACATCTTGAAATGCCCTCCTAAAAGAAAGTGCATGAATTTATGCAGTGCATATACCATGGCAAATCCTTCGCGCTCAGTCGTTGAGTAATTCTTCTCCGCCTTCAATAGATTCCTACTTGCGAAGGCTATAGAGTGGTCAATTTCTCCTTCACCGGCCTGTGTCAGCACTACACCCAACGCAATGCAAGAGGCATCAACATGTACATGAAATTCCTTCTTCTAGTCAGCGAATTCCAAGATCGACGCGATGACCATATTTTCCTTCAATACATCCAAGCTGCGTTGACATTCTTCGTCCCAACAGAATGTCACGTCCTTCTTCAACATTTTTTCCATGGGTGCAGCAATCTAAGCATATGATTTGATAAATTTCCTGTAATATCCCTTATGTCCCAACATTATGCGCAGCTGCTTCACGTTCCTTGGGGCCTCCAGATTCACTATCACTGCAATCTTTGCAAGATCCACCATCAATCCTTGCTTGCATATTATATGACCTAGCGAGATCCCAAATGGAACACAGAATAAGCATTTCTTCATATTCAATGTGATCTGGTATCTACGACACGTATCCAACATCAAGCGCAAACTTGCTACATGGTGCTTTACTAATTCGAACACTATCCAGTCATCAAAGTATACTTCCAGGAACTTATGAATGAACTCTTTAAACGCTGAATGAACTCTTTAAACGTTGCGATGACTACGCGAGAAAATATTGCAGGAACGTTCTTGAGTCCAAACTGCATTAAAGTGTACTGAAAGCAACCCCATTCCATCATGAAGGTCATTTTTCTCCTACCCTCAGGTGCGATCTTAATCTGATGGTATCTCGAAAACCCATCAATGAATGAATAGGCCTCCTGCCCTCCAACATTATCCAGTACTTCATCAGTAAACAACATTAGGAATGGGTCATGCACACATCCATCGTTAAGCTTCCTCAGATCTACACAAATCCTTATGTCACCCTTCTATTTCTTTTCCTGAACCACCATCGGGCTCACCCAATCATATTCCTCCATAGGTTCTATGATGTCTACCTCCATCATCTTATTCAACTCCTGACGAACCTTTTCCTTGTATTTGGGAAGAAGACGATATGGTATCTGCTTAATGGGCTTCACGTCCGGCTTTAGGCTAATATTCATAAGACCCACGTCGCTAATTATGCCCTTCAGATATGAAAATTTGGTACGAAAAATATCCTGGTACTTACAGAGTAACTCAACAACTTTATCAACTGTGGCATCATCCCAGTAATCCCCATTTTTTGTAAATTTCAGTTTTGCTTCAGTTCCAATGTTCACTTGCTTTGTTTTCAACTGCGCGGTGATGTCCGGGTTGTCTATTTGTAGGCCCTGAACTTTGCGATGCCCTTCCGCATCTAGAATATTAATATTTCTTGGATCATCATCCTCCTCTTCAGCGGTCACATTATAACATTCCAACGCATAGCGCAGCTGGGTGCTCCAATATGGTCGGACCCATTCCAGAGATTCTTGCAGTGTTATGAAGATAACTACCTTAATCTCTTGTAGGGCTTCATTAATGCTCTTGAAGCCATCTTCAAAGTTGAAGGTCAATAAGAACCCTTCCCTCAATATATCCCACTTCGTAGTGCCGTGGTAGAGCTCTGTTTCCAAATACTAGTTCATGGGAATTGTATCCAAAGTATGGCAGAATAAATGTACCCACTTTGGCTACGACTCCTTCCATAAGATTTAGTCCATTTCGCTAGGTGATCGTGTATATCATCCCTTCCATCGTATTTCTCAGTTAATCGAGTGTTAGGATGACTGAACCACAATCTCATCATTCTTCTGTAATCCCTCCATCCATCAAGGCTATCTTTATGCGTACCCCACCATCGTGCAGGCGTAGCATGCAGTGCTAAATACAATGCTTAGAAGCGGTGATGCTCAGGGACTTCACGCTCAAACGCATCCAAAAACTTATCCACTTCAGTTAAACCATCATAATAAGGTAAGTTCCTTATCTCCGATGAGATACAACACAATGATTTCATCATCATATTGCATCGCAACGTGGATACTTCATGCAACCGATTCTGCCAATGCTCCAGCTCTTCATCTGAATTAGAGGTGCAGGAACTCTCCTGGTCCCATGCAATCCATCCATCTACCGTTGGATTGATCTAGTCCTGGTCTCGCACCATTATTTTTTAGATCTGATCTATTTCATCCTCACTTTCTTCATAAACACGGACCGGTTCAGCGTAGCGCGGTCCTTCTGCAAGGTCCAATGGCACTACAACTCGAAGCGACTTCCTTTCAAACAACATTGTCCTTTTCTTTAAATTGATGACTCCATTCATGTCAATGGCCCAGTTGATTCCCAGGAGCGCAGAGTATGGATTGTTGTCATTGATGATTTCTATCACTTCAAAGTTAGCCATCACGCTCACACCTTCTATATCAATAGTTTCTCCATATAGTCATCCCATAGGGATGATCTTCTGCTAGTCTTCCATTCTGAGCTAAATGAAAGACCACTGCATCGTAGGTCTCCCCATTCTTTCCCATGTTTTCTTTAGTAGTACGTTCACATCAGACCCTAGATCCAAGGTGACCTAGTCCATATCATAATCTCCTATCTGCGTAGCGAGCCTCGTCTTGCGCCCTGTTCTTGTCTTATGTTTTCCAATTTTTCTAACTACGTTGTGTCCATCAATGACGTTCTCCTTACCGACGCATTTGTTTATTAACTGCTGCAATCCTTTCAGAGCTTTGTTATTGTGCAACAGTTTCATGCAGGTTTCCAAGAACGTGGTAAGGACAGAGGGATCAACCTCTCTAGGCGTGCTTGTTTCTTGCACTTTGTTCTGGCTACCTGAGATGGAGGCCTCAGTGAAGCTCTTCTTGGATTCCATAAAGTTTCCTTAGCGTGCTCCAGATCAAAACCAACTTCCTTTTCTAGGGCCCTGTGGACCCATCCATCCTCCTTAGGCTGTTTACCCTTAGCATTGCCAGTCGGGATTCCACTCCTTAGCACTATATTCATGATTGGATCATCCTCGCAGGGCTCCACTCACATCATGTGTAAGTTATGCGTGGGTTGCTGAGGCTGCGCCTTCTTTTCCTGCATCTTAGCTATTACCACTGAGTATTCTTCTATAGTGTGAACTGGCTACAGTATTGACACAATGGGTGTGTCTGATTTTGACACTCCCACGTGTAGTGCCCTGGTGTTCCGCAGTTGTAACAGGTAATCTAACCGCCACCTCTACCAGATCCTCCTCCTCTGTGGCCTCATCCTCCTCCATGATAATCTCCACGCGCTCCTTTGGTGCCCTGATATGGAGGCCAAGTTTCTGCTTGCATCTAGTATGCAAGTGTTCTTTCCATCATCAATGCATAGCTTCGATAGTGGCGCTCATCATGGCCCACATATTTACAGAAATCATAGAACAATTGTTGGGGTGTCTGAATGAACTTTTGAAGTAAATGACAATTATCCATTACGTGTTTTCCAACAACCTAGCAAATATTGCACCATAGCGCAGCCCCCTTGCTTGGTCCTACTGGGGCTTATGGCTTCAGGGGAATTGGTCCCCATCTTGTAATATAATTCTTGAAGATAGGGAAGTGGTCTTTATCATGCCCCTAGCTCTTACACTTCGGACACTAGACTTTTGCACACACCTTTGGTTTAGTCTACTTGTCTTTATTCAAGCTCTGCAATTCCATGCAGGGGCTTTTTAATTGAGAGTGAATTTGCTGTACCCCCAAGGTCACATCTTGAATGGGTATTGCATGAAACCTCATCGCGATTTCTAGGGCTTCTGCCTAAGTTCCTATCTTCTGTTGCGATAGAGCAATCCTCAAGTGGGGCATAAGTGAAGCTATAAACCATTCATGATGCTGAGCATCTGTGAGTTGCACATTAACTTCTCGAATTACATATTTCAACCTTTGATATAATTCCCAAGGTGTCTCATTGACCCTCATCATGATTTCCTTAAATCTGACTACTAAATGTGAGTCAGACTTAGGCTTACTAAACTCCTTGTTTAAAGCAGCCTTAGTATCTTCTAGTGATGCCAAAGGATTATTAGAACAATACTTAATATACCAAGTCAGTGCGCTATCCTGTAGAGCGATGACCAATTGTGCCTTCTTTATATTGTCTTCAGTGATCTGTTGCATTGTCCACACAACATTCTCAACAAACTAGAACTGCTCTGTGTCTTCACTCCCTATGCCTTTGAAAATTGGAAGCTTCATTGTGTTATCCATGTTGAATGGAGGTGGTGGTGGTGGAGGGGTGTGAGAAGGTGTATGCGGTGGAGGTGGAGGCAGAGGTGGAGTAGATGGATGATTTATTCGAGGAAACCCCTGAGTGATTAGCTAAACAATGCCTCATGTTGGGGTCCTTTCCACCCCTTCGTCGTCACTTATAGGTGGTCCAATCAATGGACTGTATTTAGGACCTGATCTCTCTCGATCTCTAAATAATTTTCCACTTCGCGTAGCTCCGAATCATCAAGGCAATGTCATAACCCATTTTCACACAACAACATTTTCATATAGGTATTCAAAGATATTAAATACTTACCTCGCGGTCCTTTGAATAATTTCCGCTCTGCTTTGTTGTAGTTGACTCAGGTATCAACAATGAATTATGTAACCAATCCTCCTATAATTCGATCGAGCCAGTGATCGACAACCAACACGATCTTGTCTTCAGGGGCTTCTAATCGTTGCACCAATTCAGGAGTCCACACTATAGGATTATCAGGCTTCCACCTTCCTTGACCATCTGCCAACTTGGCTAACCACTCATATAATTCAATCGGGAAGGTGCAAAAGAAAATTTTGTGTATCTCTGTAAACAAATGCCTATCCAACCACTACTCCTTTGACAGGCACAGATTCCTGTTTTCTTGCGTCGCGAACTCGTGCATTTTTCTATCGAGCGACTTTTCAATTTCTTTCGTTCTTGGGTTCCAATGATGCAACATCACACATCTCCTTCAAGCAAATCTCAGTCTCGAAAATAGAACCATTTGTTGGCTTAGGGGATCCTGACCCAGGTTCGGAGTTAGTTGCGCCAACCAACAAAACCCTACACTACTGGCCCTTTCGGAAACAACCCGCATAATGTAGGATGAAGTCTCACTCGAAGCTATATGGGGGGATGCTGGAACCAAGTTTCCACATCCAGAGATCAGTGTGATGTCTTTTAGCGCCCTAGATCTGCCTTTGCACAAATCTATAAGTCCTTAGGGCTCGGTACTGCAACTCTGCTAAAACAACGTTCAGACCTTCGCGAAGGTCTACGATTGGTCTTTGCAGACCTTTAACAGTTGACTTATCCACTTACACACACCAGAACATAACCCTAGATTAGTTTTCACGCTAATCTACTTGGTTTAGTATTAAACATAATAAAATGCATCTTAGTCTTCGCGAAACTACATAAACATACTTGTGTACATCACTTCACAGTTATTCAACAGATTCGTGCAATAGTCAATCAATATTCCATAAACACACTATTCATCACAACATATATTGTAAAAAGAAGTAAATAGAGAAAACCAGGCGTACACAGGATTTCTTTGGAAAATTTCTTTATTTTTCTTCAATTCAGCTTTACAAACTCAAAATTACCCTCCACACTCAGCTGTAGACTCTACTTAGGCCTCTGCACACTCAGCTACAGAGCCTTTCTTCTCCTATTTGACCCACTTCTCTCCGCTATCACTTCTCTTCTATTGAGCCATTACATCCATCATTATCTCCATCATGATCTGCCTTAAACTCACTGAGACACACCTATTTATACAATCCCATTGTTCGCGGACCATGGGTGGATCTCAAAGCCAACTCAAAATTTACATAAATAAGGGGCTAAAACCCCTTTGAATCCTAATCATCTACGTGCTACGCATCCACAAATTGCAGAGACTTTACATTGCTTACAAAAAATACGTCAAAACTTGGGTTATTTTAACCCCAAAACTGACCCAGGGGACCCCATCCCAACATTGGGTAAATTGGTACATCATATTCTCCGGGTCGTAAATTTGGCATACGATCTCCATTTGACGTGTACAATACCTTGTTAGAAATATATCTCTGAGGACTACAACTTCTGATTGGCCAACATTGGTCTACTATGATTATTAGCACCGATTTTCCCAAAAAACGTTGTTTAGGGCCTCAAAATGGCTCCAGAAGTTCAGGCCCCGAGAAACTGCCAAAAATAGTAAATTGTGCTACAATTAAGGAAACTGAAAAACTGAAAGAGACGGTGGTGGGGGTCCAAGTGGAGTAGGTGGGTGGCCACCAACATCCACCTGGATCATTTCTCCCTCCTTAGGAAGCAATGGTCCTGATTGTGTTGATTGCCTCCATGAGATGGGTAAAGTTCTGCTGAAATTTGTCCCTGGTGAGCCTCTTGCCTTGGTGCATGAGTTGGCTAGATTTGGCAACCTAATATAGTTGGATATTTTTTTGGTGAGTGTTCTTGACCTGTGTGTCCATAATTCGATCAGTTGTGGCCTATTCCATGTAGTCTGGGTTTAATTATGTTTGTGTGAGCTATTTTACAATGTCTAATGTGTCCAGTAATGGTGGGAAGTATGGTTGAAGGCGGTCCACATTGAAAACTGGTTGCAGGCCAAAGAATGGGGGAATGATGAGCTCAAAATCATTGTCTCCCACAACTTTGGTAATGGTGTAATGACAATATTGGAGTGGTCTGAGCTTCCGATGGGCTCTGGTAAGGCATTCTTTCAGCAAATGCAACCAAACTTTGTCACCCACTTGAAACTTGTGTGGCACCTGATGTTGATCATGTCGCTGCTTGTACTTGGAATTTGACTTCTCCAAGATGTCATGAACCTGCTGGTGGATGTGTTGGATGCGTTCAATAAATTTGGTCGCTTTATAGCCTCAGACAATGCATGTGTGGATTCTGTTTGTGTAGTCGCATGAGGCATGAAAACATCAATAAGACACAATGGTTGAAATCCTAGACCCACTTGAAAGGGCCTGCGAACAATCGAGCTATGGAGAGCTCTGTTATAATTGTGTTTCACATAGGGAATACTCTCATCCCAGTTTTGTGGATGCTTGGATTTGTACATGTAGAGTATGTGCATTATCATCCTATTGACAACCTCTGCTTGGGGATGGAAGGCAATCGACTTGGTGATATTGGTGTCTAATCGTGCCCAGAGGCTTGACTAGAATGTGCTTAGGAACCTGCTATCTTGATTTGATATAATGGTTTGTGGGATCCCAAAATGTACCCATACTCATTCAAAGAAAAGTTTGGCAATGTTCTCTGATGTGATACTCTTCTTGCAAGCTGCCAATATAGCCATCTTAGAAAATCTATCCATGACCACAAATACGCAATCATTAGCATGCTTGGTAGAAGGGAGGCCAGACATATAGTCCATGGAGATGGATTTCCACGGCTGACTGGGAGTAGGAAGAGGAGTGTACAGGCCTTTCTTCTTGATGGTTGGCTTGGTGATGGCGTAGGCAGTGCAGGATCTGATATATTTCCCAACATCCAGTTAGATTTTGGGCCAATAAAAATACTTTTGTAGTACAACCACAATTTTCTCCACACCAAAGTGTCTTGTGACTCGACTGTAGTGCGCCTCCCAAATCAGCTTGGAACTCTCACTTGAAGGAACACAAAGGTGGCCATGGTAGAATAATAAAGAGTCCTGGAGGTGTAAATCAAGAACTTGCTTGCCAGCTACTAGCATCTGGTATGTTGAGGCAAACTCTAGATCATTTTTGTATAGTTGCAGCCATCCAGAGGTCTCGTGACCACAAGAGTTGAGAGCAGTAGTTAGTGCTGCAACTGGGGGATGACTGAGGAAGTCTGCAACATGATTGGTGTTACCCTTTTTGTATTTAATGTTCAAATGGAATTGTTGCAGATATGTAGACCACTTCTTATGGTGATTGTTCTGCAACTTCCCTTGTGTCTGTATAAACTGAAGAGGTCGGTGATTGATGTGGATGACTGTCTCCTTCCCCGTAATGTAGTGCTTCCATTATCAGTAATCTTGCACAATGGAATACATCTATTTATCATAGGTGGGGTAATTCCGAATTGTATCTGAAAGTGTCTCACTATGATAGGCCATTGGATGATCATGCTGGGTGAGTACAAAACCAATAGCATAGTTTGAGACGTCTGTCTTGATTTTAAATGGCTAATGCAGGTCTGACAATGTAGTACTGTTGTAGAGTAGAGGCGGTGCTTCAACTCAACGCACGCTTCTGTTGGGACTCGGACTAGGAAAACTTTGCTTTCGCCCTGCCCTTAGTAATCTGACTCAAAGGCCAAGTGATATGGGAGAATCCCAACACGAACCTCTGATAGAAATTTACAAGGCCCAAAAAGATGCGATGCCCCATTAGAGTAGTCGGGGTTGGCCTGTCCCAAATGACTTGGATCTTGGTCGGTTCCACATGAATGCCACACTCATCTATGATGTAACCCAAGTATTGGACCTCGCTCATGGCAAAGGTGCATTTTTCGAAGTTGGCACAAAATTTGTGTTGCCGAAGGGTTTGAAGGACTTGCCGAAAGTGTTGCAAGTGTTCTTTCCCAATCTTGTTGAAGATGAGGGTGTAATCCAGATAAACTACCATGAACGAGTTGGTGAAGGGCCGCAAGATGCCATCCATTAGCCTCATAAAAGTAGCAGGGGCATTTGTCAACCCGAAGGGCATAAACAACCATTCAAAAATGCCTTCCTTGGATGTAAAGGTAGTCTTCCATACGTCTGTGGGCTCTATTGGAACCTGGTGATAACTAGACTTCAGATTGATATTTCTGAAATACTTGGCCCCTTTGAGTTGATCTAGTAGGTCATTAATCCGTGGGATTGGATACCTGTTCCTAACAGTGATTTTGTTTAGTTACCGATAATCAATGTAGAGCCTCTAGGTCCCATCCTTCTTTTGTACAAGGACAATTGGGCTCTCACAAGGCGAGGAACTTGGTCGGATGTGCCCTTTTTGCATCAAATCCTAGATTTTCCACTTGATCTCTTCATTTTTCAAAATTGAGTGGTGATATATCAACCCGTTGGGTAGATTTTCTTGAGTAGTCAGATCGATTGAATTCTTGAACTAACAATGCAAGGGTACCCCTATGGGTGAGGAGAAGAGGTCCCTGTATTCTTCCATGACCGTATCCACCTGCTTCTTTTGCTTGGAGGAAGCCTTCCCAGGGACCATGACTATGGCTATGACCTTCCCCTTACTTTGAGAATGGATTAGAAAGAAAGAAAATTTCCTAGTCTGGGAGATGACCTTATTGCATTGCTTAGTAGAGATCAAAGAGATGGCGATCGGTGGGTCTACCTTTGTTAACCTTTATAACTTAGTGGCCAAAGAAATAATGACAGAGTGAGGTCTAGACTAAAATACAACATACCACTTCCATAAGTATGGTTTTCCTAATAATACATCACAAACTTGAAGAGGAGCAACATCACATGGTACGTCATCCATGAAGGGCTTGATGTTGTAGGGAAGGCGACACTATTGGCTGACACGAAGATCTCGTCCTTGGTGAAGCCACCTGATGGTATACAACTGTGGATGTGCTATAGTCGGTAGGCATAGTTGCTTCATGACCTCTATTGAATTGAGGTTATTTTGGCTCCTGATGTCGAAAATGAACCCTAGTAGAGAACCCTTCACCCACATTTGTGAGTGGAATAGGTGCTCCCCCTGTTATGGATCTTTAGGTTCAATATTCTGAATATTGGTGGTGGCCATAGTGGAAATGCACTCCGCATCAATGATTTGCCTCCCTTTATCATTCCCCTTGGTTTTGACTTAGAGTCAGAACATGCATTAGACTTAGAAGCGTTCAACTCGGCCACCAGTGATTGCTTGGCCCAACACTCAATTGTGTTGTCAGTGGAGCTCTTATGGAACTCACACCACTTTCCATGTCCTTCTTTGTCTTCGTGGTGTTTTTCTTTGCTTACAACTTCAACGATTTATCCTAGGTTGCCTCACCTTGGCTTTTCCCTTTGCTCTGTGGTTTGGGGGCACCTTTCCCTTGCTTCGGATTCACAAATCCAAAGTCTCGTTTTTTTGTTTAAGATTCTGCTCGATTTTGACAGTGTATCAGTACGTCGTGCCGAGCGAGGAGATGTCCATGAGCTCCATCTCATCCTAGATGTACCTATGTAGGCAGCCTTGGTACTTGAGTACCAAATGTTTCTCAGAATCCTTGATACCCAACTTAATGCGAATGGTATGAAAAACATTGGTAAGCTTCGACATGTCTTGTTCTTTCCTTGTCGCAGTGTGGTACACTTTATGTATTTATCCTTATAGCTCCCAACAGGGTAGTAATACTCCTTGATGGCATCCTAAAATGAATCCCAAGTGGGTGCGACCGAAAATAGGGAGGACGTACTTTCATCCTTCTGCTCACAGTAGGTTTCCCACTAGTCCTTGATGTGGGGGGCGGTTTTGAGAAGAGAAAAAGTAATCTTTTCTCGGTTGGAAATATCATGAACATAAAAATCTAGAAGATTTAACCATTTATCTATGACATCTGCATCTATCTGAATCTCAAATACGAGAATGCAAAACTTAACTTGTACCTTAAAGGGTGTGGTGCTTCCAAAGTAGCAGCTGGAAGTAGATGCATCACCAATGAGTAGCTGTGGTGCAAGTAAAATTATAAATGCAGACACAAACAATTCCTCTAGCCTGAGAGCGGGTCTAGTCACAAACAAACATTCTATGGAAGATTTCCTTAAGCTAGAATCAATTAAGAGGGCCTACCTCTTAGAATTCTTGTCCTGCTCGGTGATGCCACTGCTTCCTCACTCTAGCTATTTCTCGTTTCGTTCTTCGAGTACTTGAAACAAGAAAACAACAACAAACAACAAACATAATAGCATACAATATTGTATTCAACCTACTTAATAGGCCAAGGAACATTAAGCCATAAAGGTGTAGAATGACACTTCATGTAGGAAATCAATCGATAGTTGCATTTATATAAATCAAAAAGAGATTACGACCGATGCCTTGATGTCGCTGGTCTCCTCTGACGTATTCGAGTTCCCACACTTCTGTTAGCACTTCATGGATGGCCCCAACAATGGAAGTTTTAAGGCCTCTTTCCATCTAGTTCTTCAAACCAAAACAAACTATTCTCCCTCAAACATACACTAGAAAGCTACAAGCTACAAATGACTTGTTGGCTATTTACACTTGCTTCAAAACTCTAACTAGCCAAAAACTGGAACTAACTTTTGCTTGGGAAAAGTGGAGGTTTATATAGCTTGGATGGAGGGAGATGGTTCCTCTCATCATGGGATAATGTCTTATCTCTTTAGTTTTTTCCATCTTAATAGGGGAAAGGAGCCCAATCTGACCTCCTCGGCTCCATCTAGCCTAACCATTTACCAGATTTCCATTACGAAGCTTCGGCTCCATATTTAAAAATTTTTCCAAAAGAGGATCTATGCGACTGGGAAAATGCTCAGTCGATTCGATCGGCACTAGGGATAGTTGTAATCCCTGCATATCGGCGCAACAAGGACATGGGTCATTAGCGTTGGTCTTGTAAACTAGGAAAAATAGAAGATTTTGGGAAAATGATACAAAGGGGAATTGTTCTGCTTATGAAGAAGGAGATAATGGAAGGTTCTTCATGATGGGAAAGCATGAAGGGTTCATGGTGGAGGTCCTCCAGGATCAAGGAATGGGGAGTACAAGGAGAATGAAAAAATGTTGTGTAACAAATGCCCCTTAAAGCGTGGAAGTCGAACTAGATTGAGGGGTGAAATGATTTATGAATCAGTGCGGGGAACCAGAGTCTGTCGTCGAAAAACCTGCAAGCAAGTACAAATACATATACATAACTGAAAACTCTATCAAATGATACATGAATCGTGGTATGGACGCAACCATCCAGAGAAAGATCATGCAAATCGATCTAGGCATGCGTGTAGCCATTCGATAAAGAGGATCATGTCGAAACCAAGGTATGGTCGCAACCACCTAATAATGAGAAGGATCACATATGACAAATCATGGTATGGTCGCAACCACCCATCTGAAAGAGACATGGATATCAACATGATCATGTCACATCACCTTGCAACTTGGACTTTCGTAATCTGAGCCTAGGTTCTTGCGCTCTAACATGACCTAATAAAAGTACAGATTCTAACATGCGAATAGATGTGTTGACATGGAACGTTCTAGAAATTGCTTGATTACCATCCAATGATGTGAGATATTAACAAGCACGAGAGAAACCACCAGTAATGGCAATGGTCCTCAAGATACTATCATCACAATTCATGGAATGTGAATAAAGGAATTGTGGTCGAACACCCGTGAAATCACTCGATCGAAAGCCAGTGATGTGAACTTGTCGTTGAGTGCGAAGAACTTTCCATTAGGGCATGCAAGCTCTAAGGTACTTGAAGGGAGTCTCTCAGTCAACTTCCTGGATAATGAGCTGAAGTCAACAGGAAGCGACCATGTCGAAGGAGGACCATGATGTATCCCACATTAGTGACATGAGACAAAGGGATGAAAAATGATTTTGGATGATATAGAGAATCAGGGGTAAATGTAACTGCAGAGGGACAACTCTTGAACATATCAATGACACGACTAGAAGTTTGGCAGCTTTTGGATCCATAGGATCGGTGGTCATGATGACAAGATAGAGATGAAATGTAAGGAAAAAATAAACGGCCCAACCCAGGAAGGTCAACGATAAAAAAGAGGATATCCCAACCCGACATGAAGCAGAAAGTGTCATGTTCAAGAGTGAGCTGCCGACACAACTGATTGGATTTCCAAATTTCCCCCTACCATTCCTGGTAGGTACCCCAATTATTTTTTATCGCAAGGTTGACGGGGATAGCATATGCTTGCACTCTAAGTTCATCCTTCAGATGTATCCAACCTAGTAAGTTTAACGAGCCCTAGGAAGGAGAAGCTCATGTTCATCATCGTGATGAATTCGATGTCGTTCAATATTTTAACGAGTTTGAAAAAGGCATAACTTGGTATCTTTTTCATGTTTAGAGATTTTGAAAAAGACATGGAAAAGAAAACTCCACATGGTCCATTTTCGTACATTTGTGTCTCTTGAGCCTGAAAAGGTAGAAAATGATACTTGAGAGAACCGCTTAACCATTTCATTCAAGGAGTACCTTTTTCGTAATCAGTGCATCCTAGCCCGAAAAAGGGGTAAAGGTATATTGGGTGCACGACGTTTTGAAACCTTTAACGAGTTCAAAACATCAAGAGATTGATAATCTTTTCATGTTTAAAGGGTCGGAAAAGAGATGAAAGTAGACCCCCCATTTTTATTCTCTTTAATGAGTTAAAAGAGAAAAAATACTCAGCAATATTTTCATTTTTTATGAGTCAGAAAAGAGCTTAAAGGTGGCGTGTCTTGGAGGAACACGTGGTATAAAGGGTAGAAATTGGTTCCGCTAATGGAGGAATTGCTCAAAGGATGTAATGGTGAAGAGGCTAGCTAATAAAACCACTCATCACTGCGGTCCCTCAGAAAAGGAAAAAAACCAAGTGAAAGCATATGATCGGCCAAAGAGATGGTGGTGATGGAATGAAACAACCAAGGCTCATCTAGTAGAAATTAGCTGATAAAAAGAGCAATCACGAGATGTAAATTAGGCATGAGTTCAATTTTTCACAAGCTTGAACCATGGAGAACTCTGCATGGATTCAGTTTCATGTTTACACAAGCTTGAAATGAAAAAATATGCTTGAGATAAGTTCGCATGCCCCCAGCACAATGACTCAATTCGAGGTACATTCCCCCAAGCTTCATTTCATTCAACTAGGTGAATGGAATGAATGTTCACTTTCAAGATCCAGGAAAGACTCGACTCGGATTTTACGAGATCTTAATCAAAGACTCTATCTGGAAAAGGGAGGTGCTTCATTTTTTAATGAGGTTGACACAGTAAAAGAACTATAATCAAGACCCTTGTTTCATTTTTTAACGAGCCTGACAAAAGACAAAGAACTATGCTCACACCCTTGTTTTATTTTTTAATGAGGTTCACACAAGACCAGGAACTATCCTCATGACTCCTTGTTTCATTTTTTAATGAGGTTGAAACAAGACTAGGAACTATCCTCATGACAACTGATCATGGACCATACAAGAACATGGCTCTCAAGAGGTCTTCACAAGATGGAAGAACAACGCTCTGGGAGGAATACATGTGAATTGGTACCATAGACAGATCAGATTCCAATGCCCTCAGTACATAATGTACTATACCATCTGTGTGATCATCAGTAGATGTGGAGACGGAACGGGTAGCCACATAATTGACCTGTGGCGGGGAAGGTATTGCTTGCAAATAAGAGCCGATGGGGAAAGATGGTTGCAAAGGAGGCGTTTGGTGACCAATGAACGACAATTGATCAATAGCCACAATTCTCCCTTCATACGAAAAATAAACCACGTGGAAAAGCGAAGAAACAAGAGCTCCCATGACATAAACATAGTTGTTGATCCAGATTTAAACAAGAACGCAACAAATTATAGATATAACCATACATATAGAGATGCAACAAAAATAATACTTCATTTCATTACTGTAAAATACTGAAATATTCTTACAAATAGAAATGGGAATAAACTAGCTAGGGCAATGGTAGCTTATCTCTGAGAAGAGATGTGGTGGCTACATGCCTCTAAACTATGTTGAGAAACAATGGAAAAGCCTAAACATCCAAAAATCTAACCCTAGATGATGAAACGCCAAACTGTGGGCCCCATTTGGGTAAATTGGTACATCAACTTCCCAGGGTCATAACTTTGGCATACGATCTCCGTTTGACATGCACAATATCTCGTTAGAAATATATATCCAAGAACTACAACCTTGGGAAGAGCAACATCTGTTGATGGACCTATGTTGCTCCCTATTTTCCCAAAAAAACGTCGTTTAGGGCCTCAAAAAGGCTTCAGAAGTTCAGGACCTAAAAAATTGCTAAAAATAGTAAATTGTGCTACAATTAAGGAAACTGAAAAGCTGAAAGAAACAATGGTGGCGGTCCAAGTAGACTTGGCTGGTGGCCACCAATATCCACCTGGATTATCCCTCCCCCCTTAGGAAGTAATGGTCCCCATTGCATTGAGTTCCTCCATGAGACGAGGAAACTTCTGCTGAACTTGGTCCCTAGTGAGCCACTTGCCCTGGTGAACGAGTTGGCCTGCTTTGACAATTCGATACAGTTTGATATTCTGCTAGCAAGTGTACTTGATCTATGTGTCCATGATCCGATCAGTTGCAACTTGTTCCATGCAATTTGGATTTAAATTTGTGGGTGTGAGTTGTTTTGCAATGTCAAATGTGTATAGTGATTGTGGAAAGTATGGCCGAAGGTGGTCCACATTGAACACTGGGTGAAGGCCAAGGAATGGGGGAATGTTGAGCTCAAATGCATTGTCTCCCACAACCTTGGTAATCATGTAAGGACCATATCATAGTGGTCTGAGTTTCCGATAGGCTCCGATAAGGCGTTCCTTTTGCAAATGCAACCAGACTTTGTCGCCCACCTGAAACTTGTGTGGCACCTGATGTTGATCATGTCACTGCTTGTACTTGGAACTTGATTTATCTAAAATTTCATGGACCCACTGGTGAATATGTTGGATGTGCTCAATGAAGTTGTTTGCCTTATCTGTTTCAGATTGGACATGAGCCAAATCTACGTGAGTAGCTGCAAATGGCATGGCCACATCAATGAGACATAGTGGATGGAATCCCAAGCCCAGCTGAAAAGGGTTGTGGCCAGTCGAGTTGTGGAGAGCCAGGTTGTATCTGTGCTGAACATAGGGGAGGCTCTCATCCCATGTGCGTGGATGCTTTGAGTTGTACATGCGCAGAATGTGTACGATCATCCTGTTCACAACCTCTGTCTGGTCATCAGTTTGAGGATGGAAGGCGGTGGACTTAGTCAGTTTGGGGTCCAACATCGACCAGAGACTGGACCAAAATGTACTGAGGAACCGACTGTCCCGATCTGAGATGATAGACTGTGGGATCCCAAAGTGTACCCATACTCGTTCAAAGAAGAGTTTAGTAGTGGCTTCTGCTGTGATATTCTTCTTGCAGGCTGCCATAATGGCCATCTTCAAGAACTTGTCGACGACCATAAAAACACAGTCATTTCCATGCTTAGTAGAAGGAAGGCCTGACATGTAATCCATGGAGATGGATTCCCAAGGTCAACTAGGGGTAGGCGGCGGGGTATAGAGGCCTTGCTTCTTGATGTTCGGTTTGGCAATGGCGTAGGCATTGCATGATCTGATGTACTTCCCGACATCCTACCGAAGATTCGACCAATAGAAATACTTCTGCAGTACTTCCACCATTTTCTCGACCCCGAAATGCCTAGCAGCTCGACTGTAGTGTGTTTCCCAAATCATCTTGGCATGCTCACTTGAAGGAACAAAAAAGTGACCCAAGTGGCATAACAGGGCATCCTAGAGATGAAAATCTGGAACATGATGACCCTCCAAGAGTGTTTGGTATGTGTGGCCGAATTTTGGGTTGCTTTTCTAGAGAAGTGGCCAATCAGAAGTCTCATGCCCACAAGAGTTGAGCACGGTGATTAACGCCATAATCGGTGGTCGACTGAGGCAATCTACCACATTATTAGTGTCGCCCTTCTTATACTTGATATTCAAATGGCACTGTTGCAGGTATGTGGACCACTTTTGATGGCGATAATTCTACAATTTCTGTTAGGGTCCCACCCTAACCCCCTTATCTATGTAATGGGACCACGTCATAGTCAAGAGTCAATAAAGCCCATATTAATAATTTTAAGTGGTTAATCCGCAATTAATAACGGAACCACAGTTAGTTGCAAATGGGTCGTAGTATTAGATAGATGGTATTAGTAATACCACGGTATTGGCCCATGGTATTGCATATATGAGTCACATATAAAGGAATAGAAACTCCCTGCGAGGAGTATCGTGTCTTATTTTGTAATCGAGCTCTGCTCTATTGGAGGTTGCCCCCTCGAAGAGGCAAGTGAACATTACTCTCTGAATAGTAAAATCATTGCTATTCTGTGTTCTGGGTATCTTTTCTTCACATATTCTATATTTGGGTATCATTTGCAGGTTAAGAGCATAAAAAGTGGTATCAGAGCACTTTCCAGGGCCAGTGGGATCTCCATTTCGTAGAAAAAATTTTTTTGGCTCGAGATGTGTTCCAGCGTCTTTAAACCACGGGATCTGTCATTGAGCACATAAATCTGCGGATTTGGGGAGGCATGCACGCAGGAAATACAAGAGGTGGTCACATCTGTTGGACTCCCTTGTAACCCCTGTGGGTATCCCTTTGAGTAGTAGCGCATTAGACAGAACCACGCACGGACTGTCTTCCACATACCCTCTGGGTATATCAGAAGCCCCATATTCTCCCTGAAAACCTCGCCATAGATAAACCGTCGGCCATCTTACAGCTACAGTACACCGAGAACAGCACTCGGAGAGATTACTCGCCCGTATGATAGGGTAGTCGGGTGGTACGGCTAAGGGTATGGTCGAACCTCCTTAGTTAGAGCCTTGAAACATTCGGCCGAGTACTACTGCTAGACCCTTATGTATATTGCGATCTATAGCACCTGACACTCCTCAAGACCCTAGTTCCCTTTTCAATCATCATCTCTTCCAGATCCGCTTGAGCAAAGGAGTGCAGCAGCAGCAGACATTGGTCCCAATCAGCCATTCCTATCTATTAGATTCATCAGATCTGCAGAAGCAGTCAGTTCCGTCGTCCAACACTATCCGATCCGCCATTCAGATCTCTCAAGATCCACCAGACCAGAGTTGTTGTGAAGGGTTCCTATACCAGGGTATAATTGTCGCAGGAATTTTGGCCGCATTGACATTTTGAGGATTTGGCGACTAAAGTATTGATCAGGAAGGAGTAAAACTCCGTTAGGAGTTAAAAAAAAAAAGGTCTGAGATCTTCCAGGGCGTTTATTGGTGATCTAGCACATTAGAATCAGGACGACGAGCTGAGCATGGTGGTACCATTCAATTAATTGTGAAATTTTTTTTGGCAGTCCCAATTTTTCATCAGGATGGTGTATGGTAGAAACTAGAGCTCAAGCGATGGCCAATGAAAGGATGGACAAACTTGAAGAAAATATGAAGGACATCCAAACTGAGCTTTGCAGACTAAGTCTCCAGATACAACAATTTCTCTCAAAGGGCAAGGAGCAAGCCCACGAGGAGGTGCATAATGGCCATGAATACAATGACGGTGAATCTAGCCACTCTCCTCACGTCTGGCACACCCATCCACCACCTAGTCAGTGACCTCCCAAGTTGGATATGCATAAATTTGACGGTTCTCACACGTCCACATGGCTAGCACAAATGGAGCAGTATTTCAAATTGAATCATATCCTAGATGATGGGACTAAGCTTATGTTGGGGAGCATGTACTTCGACAATGAACGGTGGCAATGGTGGGAATGGCATCAGCGTTGCAATGGACCTTTTAGGACTTGGACCCAATTTACCAAAGCTCTTCGAGATCGCTTTGAACAAGAAGACTCTTTTTTGGGTCGTCTCACTAAGCTCAGACAGACTGGTATAGTGGAGGAATATATTACCACTTTTGAAGGCTTAGCTTTCCACACTAAGGGTCTCCTAGATGAGTTCTACACGGAATGTTTTATCAGCGGTCTTAAAGAAGCCATCAAAGCTCAAGTTCTACTTCACCACCCTCCCACGTGGATGGAGGATTTCCAGGTAGCTCGTAAGGTGGAACGTGCATTAGCAGCCCAATACAGTCGCCCAAATTTCCCCGCTAAAGGTCGTCCCCCACAGGCTCAGAACACGACTCAAACACTTAAGGTCCAAAAGGTGTCCCCTGCGGAAATGGCCGAAAGAAGGAAGCAATGAATATGTTACTACTGTGATGAAAAATACTCCCCAGGTCATAAATGTAAGGAGCCCAAATTCTTTCAAATAGATGCCATTGACTACAGCTCAACAGAGGAATATCCACCACTGGAGGAACATGAGCCGCTAGAGGAAGACAACCAACAGGACAATGTCTCTGACGAACCAGTTATTTCATTGCATGCCTTGGCAGGGATTTCTTCCCCTCAAACGCTCAAAATCAGAGGGGTTATTAAACATCGCCCAGTAGTAGTCTTGATTGATAGTGGAAGTACACATAATTTCATCCATCAAAAAGTCGCAGAAACAGTGGATTGCTTTGTACGAGCAGTTTCTAACTTCCAAGTTCAAATTGCAGATGGAGGCACAATGAAATGTGAAGGCCGTTGTGAAAATGTCAAACTTCAAATGGGGGATTATCAGTTGAAAACCCACATGTTTTCCATACACATGGGGGGTTGTGACATTGTCCTCGGCGCTGACTGGCTCCGCACTCTTGGGCCAATCACAATGGATTTCCAGGAGTTGTATATGAGTTTTAAGCAGAACAACCACACACATACCCTCCGAGGACTCCAGGCAGGAGCCCCCTCTATCATAAGCTTGCATAGGATGGAAAAATTGTTAAAAAAGGGCAATCATGGAGTGGTAGCTCAATTTAATGCCATCCAGGGAGTCGAAACCAAGCAGCCGCCACTTCATCCTGAGATGCAACAGATTTTAAACAACCATCTTCCGGTCTTTGACAAGCCTCATGGGCTTTCACCCTCGCGAGGGGAACATGATCATAGCATCACCTTGGTTCCAGGGGACCAACCCCCAAATGTGCGCCCATAAAGATATCCGTTCACCCAAAAGAACGAAATAGAAAAAATCATCAAGGAACTTTTGGAAGCAGGGGTCATTCGTCCCAGCATCAGTACTTATTCATC
>APFE030904294.1:121626-135145 GCA_000404065.3 Pinus taeda
GTGACTGTCTATTTTTCTTGTTCATGCTCATTATTTTATGGTACTGATATGCAAAAATAATTCAAAGTGTAAATAAGGAAGATTTGGTAAAAGAACTAGATAATACTGATTCACCCCCCCTCTCAATATTATTTTCAACATACATTTGTTAGTGTTTTCGACAATGTGAATGGAGTTTCTTTCCTATGGAGATTCGAGACAATATGATCTAAAACTCCCTCCAATATGATCCTCCTCACTTTATCCACATCCTTCTCCCACTGAGTGAGATCCTGGGCATCAGCTACTAGGGATTTAAATACATCTACCTCGATGTAATCTAGTATCCTGTTATCATCTAATACCACTTGTGTAGGAATCTTCCATGCCACAAAATTTGTAGTTCCTTCGAGAGCATACTCAAGCTTGAGTCTGGTGGAAGTCATATTCTCAGTCCTAGAGAAAACCTACAACACTGATCTTGTAATTTGAACCTCCTATAAAAACTTGACATTTTCTTCTCTACTATGATTCTAGCTTTGATACCATGTAGAAATTTCTTATAGATTCAAACTTCTTGTGTAATATTCTAAAACAAAATACTTGAATCTACTCTACTCATCAGTAAAAATAATTAATTGATCGAGAAATCACAACACGAGACAAGCTTCAGTGACATATGCTTAGAGATTTATTTAAGGGGAAAGAAACTTCTCAAAACCCAATCCTATTTATATTTCATTAGTCAAAAAATAGAGAAGAAATACATTGCGTAGTCAAGCCTGAGCAACCTCTGCACTAGTATAATCTATCTCACTGCTTCCTAAACAAGATATGGTCAATACTTAACCAAATCCAAGCCTACGTAATCCCCTATTTTGTTATGTTGTTACTCAAGGAATCATCCCCCTATTAATTATGAAAATTCCTCATCCATAACTATGTAATCCTTATAGGCCCTTCTCTGACTGCATGCACCACCTGTACAACTTAGAAAATTATACAACTCATAGTACATTGCCCTTGAATTCCAATCTCAACTAGGTAACTAGAATTTCATGCATGTATGAGTTAATTATGGATGTTTTATCAGTTAGATGGTTGAACACATGAAGTTGTACCCCATTGCTAGACCTCCTACTAGTTCCTCCAACAGTTGGAACTAGTTTAACTGACATCAACTCAGTTTGACTAAATTAAGTTATTACAATTCAAATTAAACCCAACCTAGGCTCCTCAAATTTAGGAATGACTCTACATGACTCAATCTAGGGCCCCAAATCGAATTAATTGAGCCAACTAAGTGAAATTAACTTAGTTAACTCATTCTTGTTGTCTTGTGATGTGGAAGTACAATTTTCTCCTAATTTAATTCAAGGGAAAATTATATCAAGATTTTCTTGTTTCTATTTTCAACATGATTTCCACTCTGGTTTTGATTTTATAAAAAGGTTGTGAAGAAGTGATGAAACCAGAACTTGAGTTATCCTTCTTGGGCTCCTATGTTTACTCCTTTTCTAGTACTTTTCTATATCCTAGTTTCTCATATAGTCCGACTTCTGAGATATGGCTACCAACTCATTGAATTTTATAACATTGTTTGTTAAAGATATAATAAGGAGGGTCATATCACAAGATATGTAAAAACAATTCTTATAACCCTAAAAATATCTCTTTTACTACATCTCAAGGGATTTTATAAATGGACTCCAATTTGATAGCTAGGCTTCTATGAATTGTTAACCCAATTCCTACATCCTGAAACTTTCCACAAATGATTTAATACTAATATGATCTATAATCTACCATGGATTTGATATTGGAATATTGTTTCCACAATGTGTCCTATAATATTTTAAATCTTTTATTATGTAGGTTTATTTCCTTATTTTTACATTTCTTATCATTATATTTTACCCAATTTTATGAAAACCGCTAAATTTTGAAAAATGAGAGAACAAGTAAATAAACACACCATCCACTAAAATGAACAAAAATATATCTTGCAAAGTAAAAAATCTGAAATCCTAGCCAAAAGGTGATATTAATGCTCTACTCTATTTTCTTTAATTATGAAATGTAAGGACTAAAAAAGGGGCACTTATTATGGAGCTCCTACAGAATTACAACCTAAACATTTTCTATGAAACCTAAGTCATTTGGGGAAATTTGTGGTCTAGAATGCACCTGCTAAGGAAAATAATAAAACAAGATCTTGAATTTTAAAAACAAAATAGAGAAAAATAACTTCTTTCAATCATACTTTTTAGTTATTTCCTTACAGATTTACTCAAATTTCAAGTGTAGGCACTTGTTGGATGCATAATTAAATTATATAGCCAATGACTACCCACTCTACATAGTTTTGATATATCCATAGTCAAATAAACTAGAAATACATTTAAAAATGGTGTTTCTTGAAAATGGACATGTTTTTTCATCTATTTTTAGCTTAATTTACCATGGGTTTGTCAAAAATATGTAACACCAATACTCATTGGATGTAAAATATAATTTTCCATCCAATGAATTCCTACACTTGAAATATGAGTAAAATTATAAGGAAATATGTCAACACTATATTTTAAAAGCTATTTTTATTCATTTACCTCCAAAATTATTTCCCCGTATGGTTGGCATCGTCATCTTCAATCTAATAGTTATTTTAAACTTGATTTTGGTAGTACTTTTTTATATGCCCATTTTTTACCTCCAGATTCCCCTTATTCCCCCTACCTTATGCTCTCAAGTCACACTCTAATATTCTCTACTCAATTATATAAGAAATACAATGCTAAAGAATTGAATCCCCCTCTCTTCCTAGTAGCATAATAATTTACATACCCTAATAGTCATCTACAATTCATGATTTTTGCATCCTTAAGTATATATTAGTGATAAGGTATTGTAACTTCTAGAATATCCTTGAAATTCCATATGTGTCTAGCCCCACAGGTGTGATAAATGGAGGGATTCTACTATAATTACAGTGGAATCCTTGGAATGTATGTTGTGCTAATCTTGCTTGTGATAATGTTATTTTCGAAGTGGCCTGATGAGATCAGTCTTCTTTCCTGTGACTACCTAGAAAACACCTTGTACGACACAACCATATGGACACCAACTTATTCCAACTTGATGCCACTCCCTCTTAACTTGAGACCACTTTTCATCAATGACAACCACTATTCTACAATTGTGAACTGCATGAATGAATTAACATCAATGACAACCACTATTCAACAATCATGCACCAATTGACATTGATGATTTATATTAACATCAAGGACAACCATTACTAAAAAATCTCCCCCTTTGGAATTAATGGAAAAACTTATTAAACATTGCAACACATCTTAGATGTTATTGTTCATTGATGAGAACATCACAAATTGGTAACATTCCTTGCCATGGATAAGATTTTCCCATTGGTGGTATTTACTCCTTGTCATATCCACATTATGGCATTTCATATTGTTTTTTGTTCATATTATCCATCCATATGATATGAAATGTTATGTAACTTATTATCGCCCTTTGTCATCTATAGAAAAGAGAATTTCCACAAATGACATTGTTTCCAGTAACTACTGACTACATAAGTAGTGTCAAATTCCTTTCTTATTGCTGAAATTTCCTTGCTCTATGGCTCAACTACTCTTTGGAAGCGATTTCTATTTGTGTATCTATGCACAGTTGTAGATGACCTTTCCTTTTTTGGATGGTTGTGGGAAACTATTCATTAGTCTCCCCATGAACTTTACAACAAGTTGATGAATATTGGGTGATTAATTTGAGATATGTACTTATCTAGATGTAAACTTATACTAACCATATTGGGACTAATACACCATAATAAATGTGAATCATGATGTTGACTGAATGCATGATTAATTTCTCCCCCTAAACTCGTATTTTTTCATTTGATCTAAAAACTAGCATTGAATATGATTGTCTATTGTACCCTATATCGTCATGTATATCTTTGTGGATAACTTCCACCACTGGTAAGAAAAAATATTAATGTGATGAGTGGGACATATCTCTTAGTTTCTACCTAAAATATTGGAAAGGTTCTCTAGCTATAGGTTTGGTAAATATATCAAGAACTTGTTCTTTTGTGGGAATATATTCCAACCTCATTATCTACACAATTACCTATTCTCTAAGGAAATAGTACTTGATCAGAATATTCTTAGTCTTGGAATGAAGACCATTATTCTTTGATATAATGATAGAACTTATATTGTCACATATAATAGGAATAATTTTATTATACATTACCTTCAATTCCTTAGTGTCTGTTTCATCTACATAATCTGAGTACAACTTGTTGCAGCTACTATGTACTATGCTTCAATTGTATATAGAGAAATATGTGTTTTATTTTTGTTGAACTAGCCCTCTAAAGTATTACAAAGAAAGAAGGCACCACCACTTGTGTTTTTCTTGTCATCTATGCTTCTAGCCTAATCAACATCTATGTATGTTGTTAACAAACAATTTTGACATTTTGGATACCAAAGCCCATAATCTATTGTAGCTAATTGATATCTAAAAATTTATCTTGGAAAGTAAGAGATGATTTTGTTTAGGGGCAGATTGGTATCTTAAAACTACACCACGAAATTGCATGATGTATGGCCAAGAGGCTATTAGATACAAAAGACTACCAATTATTGACCTACACATTACTTTATTTACCTCTCATGACTCACCATACTTTCTAAGCTTCCATCCAGTGACCATAGGGGTATTGATAAGAGAGAATTCTTCCATCCAAACTTTCTTCAATATTTTCTTGAGGAACTTTATCTAAGAGATAAATATACATTTTGTCTAATTGAGTTATTTGCAACTCGAGAAACAATGAGAGTTATTTGGGCATGAACATCTCGAAATCATTTTGCATGGTTGCTACAAATTTTTGACTGATTAAATATGTATCACTTCCAAACACAATATTGTCTATTATCACCAAAAATTGATCATCTAGCCATAATTTACTAGATGGATCAAAGTACACCATGCAGTGACAATTTTACCATAGTAAAATTGCTTTCACTACAAGAAATTACTTAATAAACCACAATTGTTAAGTTATTTCTAGTTAAACCCATGAAGAATAATTAAATAAATCATTATGTAATTAATTGTCTTCTAGGAATAATTAATTAAACCATTGTTTAACTAATATTCCTTGTCATATTTGACCTAGTTATGAGAAATAAATAGATAAATCATTAATTATCTTATTTTTCTCTAGGAATAATTAATTAATCACTAATTAGTTATTATTCCTTGTCAAGTTTGACTAAATCCTTTAGGAATACTTAAATAAATCATTATTTCTTTATTATTCCTTAACCATATTCCTTGAGATGATTAAATAAATCATTTTATTTATTTATTATTTCTAAATAAAACTATTTAGCCAATTTAAATACTTTTTCCCTCCAACCAAATATAATAAAATATTACAAATGGTTAATTCTAGAATTTGGTTAATAATATTTTATTATTTCCTATTATTCGAGGATAACCTAATATTTTTCTATAAATTAGATGGTTTTACATCCATTCTTCATTTTTTATCATTTTCATTATTTGACTCACTGATATAACCTTGATTATTATCATTGTCGCACACCATTTTCTTTTCCATCTGAGTTCTCATTGAGCTCGAACATTTTTTTTGTTGGGTTTCATACATTATAGAGGAGGGAGACTCTAAGAAAGCTGAAGACATTGAGGATAGACAAGAACCCATCCCATAGAGGGGGACTTGTACCATTAGGGTGCCACAGTTTTCCCTAGGTTTCAAACCCATCTCCCTATCTTTTGCAATGATTTTCCCACTAGTTTTTTGTTGTTTCTGCACCACTTTCCAATAGCATAGTGTCACTTGATCCTAGTCACAACAACGATTACATCTCTTAGCCTTTTTTTGTGTTTTTAGTTGATTTCCCCACCAACCATGTTAGGGTCCCACCCTAACCCCCTTATCTATGTATTGGGACCACGTCATAGTCAAGAGTCAATAAAGCCCATATTAATAATTGTAAGTGGTTAATCCGCAATTAATAATGGAACCACAGTTAGTTGCAAATGGGTCGTAGTATTAGATAGATGGTATTAGTAATACCGCAGTATTGGCCCGTGGTATTGCATATATGGTTCATATATAAAGGATAGAAACTCCCTGCGAGGAGTATCGTGTCTTATTTTGTAATTGAGCTCTGCTCTATTGGAGGTTGCCCCCTCGAAGAGGCAAGTGAACATTACTCTCTGAATAATAAAATCATTGCTATTCTGTGTTCTGGGTATCTTTTCTTCGCATATTCTGTGTTCTGGATCTCTTTTCTTCGCATATTATGTATTTGGGTATCATTTGCAGGTTAAGAGCATAACAATTTCCCTTGGGTTTGTATGAACTGCAGGGTTCGGTGGTCTGTGTGGATGACCATTTCCTTCCGCAAAATGTAATGCTTCCATTATCGGCAGGCCTGCATAATGGAATACATCTCTTTTTCATAAGTGGGATACTTCTGGACTGTGTCTGAAAGTATCTCACTGTGATATGCCACTAGATGACCGTGTTGAGTAAGGACTGCCCTAATAGCATAGTCAGAGGCATCTGTCTCGACCTCAAATGGTTGTTGCAAGTTTGGTAATGCGAGCACTAGGGCCGAGCAGAGGTGATATTTCAACTCTTTGAATGCCTTCTATTGAGATTCAGACCAAAATAAATTTGCTTTCACTCCTCCCTTGGTGGCTTGACTCAAGGGCCAAGTGATATGAGAAAATCCCAACACGAACCTGTAGTAGAAGTTGGCAAGACCTAGAAAGCTGCAGAGCTCTATCAGAGTGGTTGGAGATGGCCAATCCCAAATGACTTGGATCTTGGCTGGATACACATGCACCCCTGTTCATCAATAATGTAGCCCATATACTGAACCTGGGTCATGCCAAAAGTGCATTTCTCCAAATTGGCACATAAATTGTGTTGCTACAGTGTTTGGAGAACCTGTCGGATGTGATGTAGGTGCTCTTCCCAACTTTGACTAAAGATCAGGATGTCATCCAAGTATACCACTACAAATGAGTTGGTGAATGGCCACAAGATGTCAACCATTAGCATCATGAAGGTTGCAAGAGCATTCGTCAATCTGAAAGGCATAACCAACCATTCGAAAAGGCCCTCCTTGGCTTTGAAGGCAGTCTTCCACACTTCGGAGGGTTCGATTGGTACCTGGTGATATCCTTTCTTAAAATCGATCTTGTTGAAATATTTTTCCCCCTTCAGTTGGTCCAAGAGGTCATGAATCCATGGGATCAGGTACCTATTATGGACAGTGATCTTGTTCAGCATCTGATCGTCAATATAGAGTCTCCAAGTCCCATCATTCTTCTGTACCAACACTATCAGGCTCCCACATGGCAATGAACTCATGGATGTGACCTTTCTACAATAGCTCCTGAATTTGCCTCTTGATTTCATTGTTCTCCAGAATGGAGCACCAATAGATTGGTCCATTGGGTAGCAGTGCAACTGGGGTCAGATCGATGGAGTGCTTGACCTGACAGTGCAGAGGAACACCTGCGGGGGAGGTGAAGATGTCCTCGTACTCCTCCACAACCTTGCTCATCTGTAATTGTCATGCGAAGGGGCCCTATCTAGAAGTCATGGTCACCGTCTTCTTCTTTCCTTGAGCGCGTATCATCAGGAAAACAAATTTCCTAGTTTTGGAAATGGGCTTACTGCATTGTTTTGCAGTAACCAAAGAGATGGCTATAAGCGGTGCTACCTTCGGTATCATGTAAAACTTATTTCCCACAATAAAAATAACAACATGGGGCCTTGATTCATACACAACATGTCACTTCCACAAGTATGGTTATCCTAATAGTACATCACAAACATCAAGGGGAGCAACGTCACACAATACCTCAACTGTGAAGGGCTTGATGTTGTATGGAAGGCGACATTGCTAGATTACACGAGGATCCCATCCCTGGTGAAGCCACTCGATGGTGTATGGTTGTGGATGTGCTGTGGTCAGCAAGCCCAACTGCTTCAAGACCTCTGCTGAAATGAGGTTCTTTTGGCTTCCAATGTCGAAAATGAACTATACGGGGAGCCCTTTATCCACATCTGGGAGTGGAAGAGACGCTCCTCCTCCTCTGGATCTTCGGGTTCCTCTTTCGGGATCTACGTGGTGGCAATGGTGGCATTGGGCTCCACATCGATAATATGCTTCCCTTTGTCATTCCCCTTGTTAGGTTCTGACTCAGAGTTAGAACATGCATCTGATTCTAAAACCCTTATTTCAGCCACCAATGACTGCTTGGCCCGACACTCACTTGTGTTATGAGTGGAGCTCTTATGGAACTCACACCACTTTCCCGTGTCCTTTTTTGGCTTCGCAGTGTTGTTCTTTGCTTGCAGCTTTAGCGGGTTGTATTGGGTCGCCCCGCCTTGGGTTTTTCCTTTGTTCAGTTGTTTGGGGGCACCTTTCCCTTGCTTCAGATTCATAGATCCAAAGTCTCGCTTCTTCTGTTTAAAATTTTGCTCGACCTTAACGGCATATTGGTATGATGTGCTGAGCGAGGAGATGTTCAGGAATTCTATTTCTTCCTGGATGTACTTGTGCAGGTAGCCGTGGTATTTGAGTACCAAATGCTGCTCTGAATCCTTGATACCAAACTTTGTGCGAAGGGCATGGAAAATATTGGTAAACTCTGGAACATCTTGGTCCCTTCCCTGCCGCAGCGTGGTCCACTTTATGTATTGATCCTCATAGCTTCCGATAGGGTAGTACTGCTCCTTGATGGCAATCCGGAATGAATTCCAAGTGGGTGCGGCTGAAAACAATGAGGTCGTACTTTCATCCTTTTGTTTGTAGTAGGTTTCCCACCAGTCCTTGATGTGGGAGGCGACTTTGAGAAGAGTGAAAGTAATATTTTCCTGGTCGGAAAAATCATGAACAGAAAAATACCCTTCTATCAGATTTAACCATTTATCTACAGCTTTTGCATCCATCTGACCCTCAAATATGGGAATGTAAAAGTTAACTTGTACCATAAAGGGTGTGGCACTTCCAGAGTAGCTACTGGAAGTAGATGTGTTTCCCCTAGGTAGCCGTTGAAGGATCTAAGCAAAGTATTCCATCATCGCATTCCTTTGTCACTCGAAGGCCTCTTCGAGCAAGATTTTGATAGGATTTCCTGCCCCCTCTTCTTTCTTTTCATCCGCCATGGGAGGCTGTTTGGATTCACGAGGCTAGTCTTGCAAAGGTTCGACCAGTTCAAGCCCTAACTCCTGATATCCCGACGTCGTTGGGGACATGCAGAGAAAACCAGAGAAAAATCAGACCACTCTGATACCACTGATACAAATTTAAATACGAACATAACAAATTATAGATATAACCATACATATAGAGATGCAACATAAATAATACTTCATTTCATTACTGTAAAATACTGAAATATGCTTACAAACATAAATGGTAATAAACTAGCTAGGGCGAAGGTAGCTTATCTATGAGAAGAGATGTGGCAGCTACATGCCTCTGAATTGTGTTACAATGAGGCGTGAAAGCCTATTTATTGTTGAGAAACAATGGGAAATGCTGAACATCCAAAAACCTAACCCTAGAAGATGAAACGCCAAATTGTGGGCCCCGTTTGGGTAAATTGGTACATCAACTTCCTAGGGTCGTAACTTTGGCATATGATCTCTGTTTGACACGCACAATATCTCGCTAGAAATATATATCCGAGAACTACAACTTTGGGAAGAGAAACATCAGTCCATGGATACATGTACTCCCAGTTTTCCCAAAAACGTCGTTTAGGGCCTCAAAACGGCTCTGGAAGTTCAGGACCTGAAAAACTGCTAAAAATAGTAAATTGTGCTACAATTAAGGAAACTCAAAAGCTGAAAGAAACAATGGTGGGGGCCTAAGTGGACTTGGCAGGTGGCCACCAATATCCACTTGGATCAATCACGTCCAAGGAGAAGATTGAAATCTAAAGGAATTTGGACTACCATCACATCTATATAGATGGTCTTCCCTTCCAAAGTAATAGGGAACTGCAGGAGGACCCCTAAGGGCTGACTAGTTCCTCTGTTGAAAGCCAACAGATTCTAAGTGATAGGAAAAAGCTGTGGGGAACCAAAAGCTTGCCAAGTAGTAGAATACATGATGCTAACAGATGAGCCTTTATCTAATATAGTGCCATGTACTACCATATTACAGGCTTGTACTATAATCTAGAAAGGCATATAAGATGGAAGGCAGAAATCAGTCAATGGAATCCAATCGAAAGAGATGAAAAAACTACTTGGTGGGGGTATCATATCATTGCCCCCATGCTCTGCAGGAATAGAAGAAGAAATATCCTAACCAATCGTGACAGGAGGGTCACTCTTCGATTCACGAGAATTTGAGGAGATGAAAAGAACATGAGCAGTATGATCATCACTCGCTTCCAGAATGGAGTGAGAAACTAGAGGCAGAGCCAATTTGACACTCTTTCCGACCAATGGTTGGTCGGGAAAAAACATAAGAGAGTCACGCTCAAGAAGAGCAAGACCGACACGAGATGAATTCAAGTCAATCTCTTTACCAACCGGGAGAGGATCAGAAGAAAGCCTCTGATAATCAACAAGAAGTTGGGGTTGAGGAGCTGCAAGGTTTTCCAAAAGTTTGGAAGATTTATCCATAAGAGGAAAAAGGTGAAGAAGATGCTCTCCTTCACATAACCTTCAATGGAAGCTAATCTTCCCTTTCTTCTTACCATCATTAGCTGAAGGTGTAGCATCGACATGATCTCCAGAGGTCGATGGGGATGGTCGATTCAGGTCTTGAGACCATGCCTCTAAGACTCTGGGACACCAAGATAGTCTCTAAGGAGATGGTCACCCTTACACAACTTGCAAGGGAATCTAACCTTTCATGGAGGATCGAAAGTTTGTCGACAAGAAGTGCATTTAGAGCAATCGCTGCACGGTTGGCCTCTCGCTTATTTGACTTCTTCTTCTTCATCATCATCATCTTCTTCTTCTTAGCCTCCTAGTTACTAGATTTGAAACTTTCACCAGGCGAACTAGAAGAGGAAGGTGAAGAAATAGGGGAAGAAGGTGAGAGGCCAACTTTAGAATCAACATGATGTGATTCAAATGAAGGAGATGTTTGGATAGGAGTTGGGACGCTCGAGACCACCGATGTCGAAAACAACCAGACAGGTAAACCAATGGTTAACCCAGGAAGGGACAACTTCACCATATAAGGAGCACTAATGTTTCCAAAAAAAGGAAAAGGACCAGGATTCCCATCCAAGGGGAATCGTTGACTTATGGACTTTGGAAATGTTGACATTGGAATCAACCCTAAAGAATCACTAATGAAGATAACTTTAACCAAGAATATTTCGTGGGTAGTTAATTTTAAGACATTGAAACAAAACTTTGCCTTTTCATATTTTAAGAGTCGAGAAAAGGACGAAAGGTGACTCTAGTTGCTTTCAGACTTAACAAGCCCAAAAGGAAAAGTGCTCAATGATCTTTTAAATTTAAAGAGTCAAAAATACCAAAATGACTACTCGGGATAATCTAGGCAAAAATATTACCAGGTAACCATGAACCGCAGAATGCCTCTCGGCAAACTGAGAAATATGGTAGGCAATCTCCCCGCATACTATTTTTGGTGTATCATGTTTACAAGGTAGCGGACTCGGCTTTCTACAGATAAAGGATTGCAAACCTAGTGGGGTCTCCATTTATATACACAATGGTACATGGAGCACAAGTCTGTAGTAGCACTATCTAATGCTGAAGCGAACGACAACTGCTAGGTTCAAAGACGCCAGAAGACGTCTCTAGCCTAGACCTCTAAATGTGAATGTTAAGCTTCAATGTTTTCTTATATGAATTCAATAGATTTTAGCGATTGATCTTGAATTAGATTTCAATAACACTACTAATGAAATATTTTCACTTAAGTAAAATAGAATGATGTTCTCCTTTTCATAAAAGGCAAAATGAATCTTTCACATAAAGCACTTTAAATGAAAATTTTCACAATTCCGAACAAACAAGCATCAATCAAATCCAAAGCATGATAAATGAAACTAAAAACAACTTCTTCCATGAATTGGACCAACCAAACACATAAATGCTTCAATTGAGAAACTAAGCAATGTAATCTATTCTTGGAAAGAGAAAAGAGACACTCAAAATAAGAGAACAAACGAGACTCTTTCACTCATTCAATTGAAAATGAAGTAATGAGGATGGGAGTCAGAAGAAGGGAGCCTGAGGGTCAAGACACACTGGCATGAGAATGTGAGAAATTTAGATTTTTTTTTTTAACTCAGAGACCGACACAGCTGCCTAACTGACAACTAGGTTGATCGGCATGACCGGCATGACTGACCAGACTACAACTGGTGTTGATGGCCTGATCGGCATGACTACCTAACTAAAAACTAGCGTTGATGGCCTGATCGGCATGACTACCTAACTAAAAACTAGTGTTGATTGAGGGATTCAAAGAAAAAATAAAAAAATAGCTTCACACAGGATGAGAATTAACACATCAGAGGATGGGCTAAACCAAGCAAACACACAAACCAAGCTAATGAAACTTTCAAGTAAGGGAGAACACAGTCAGAACACGCTAAGAGGTAGAAATCAGGTGGGCAAGACACACTAGTTAATATTTAGGGTAAAACCTAAACTTCAACTATAGGAATCAGCGCGACCTCTTAATTTGAAAGCAACGACAAAAGGCAATCAGCGTGACTGTTTGAGAGAAAGTCAATCCAATCAGCCGATTGTCAGGAGAAAAATCGTGCTGGTTGAGGATTCTGTAGGTTTTAACCTTGTACAGAAATTACCTGCATATGAATTCTAAAATGCAAAAAATAAACAATGTGAGAGCATAAAACATAAAACACATATACACAAATATTTTCCCCTAGAACCCAAAACCGAGACTAACAGATTGATTTTTCATTATGTTCCTTTCAATGTTACAATACATATTTATACATGCCAAAGCATCTAATACCATGGACTAAAAACCATTGTGTCTAAAACCATGTGCGAAAACCATGCACAAAACCATAGGTAGGTCCGCCCAACCTAATATAGGGTCCAATTTTTTTTCCCCGGGGCGCTGCTTTGGACCTTGTACAAGGGGGCTACCCGCCCTCCTCAAAGCCCCTGTGACCCCCCCGATTAACTACGTAGGCTAGTTGTGGAAAGAATATAACACAACCCAACATTCTCCCACTTGTTGTTTTCCTTCCACAGGGGGCCACAAGAGAGCTTAATCATTTTTCCAGCCCTGCAATGCCCATTGTTTCTCTGCACCAAGAGAACTTCTCAGAGCTCATAGATTTTGTCAATGGATCTGCAATATTCTTCAAAGTGTCCACCTTTACCAGCAACACCTTTTTGTCTTCTATCATATCCCTCACAAAGTGATACTGAACATCAATGTGCTTTGTCTTTGAATGGTAAGCAGGG
>APFE030904296.1:0-19286 GCA_000404065.3 Pinus taeda
GGAAGAGAAAGTGCAGAGTTGAGATGTTGGTGAACTCTGGCACATAAGACTTGGTCATTTGCACCATGGCACCCTTAAAATTATGCAACAAATAATCATTGGCCTCCCTAAAGGATCACTTATGTAGTATGATGTCTACAAGGGTTATACCTTGGGGAAGTATGTAAAATCCACATCCCATGATCAAGACAACAAAGAAAATGTAGTCTTGGAGAGAGTCCACTCTGATGTTTGCGGGCCCTTCTCGACAACCTCCACTACCAGACATAAATACTATGTTATTTTTTAATCTGAAATTAAAAATTGAAGGTTTCTTGAAAAAGTTTGTAAGCTAGTTTATGTCTTGAGGGAAATGGATCAAAATTGAAAAAACACATAAACTTAGTAATCTTAGTTATGTTTTGCAGATTTAAACAGAGAAAAATAGACAACATGCAACATCACAAAGCAATAATTTGATGACAGAGTTCACCCCTCTTGGGATACATCTCCAAATCGAGCTTCCAATGTTGGCCCTTTCAATTATATTCTCAAAATGTCAATTACATCAACATGCAATGTTAAAATCACAAAAATAAGGTTGTTGTTGTGTCCAAAACACCCAAAAACCCCTGTGTAGGCTCTTCTTGGGCTCAAAAAGGCTGAAAAATGGCCAAGTTAGGCCTCCTTCATTTCCCTACTTATTATCCTACAAAATTAACCCTCTGTCAAAATTGGAAACAAATTTCCCTTTGGCGGAACTACCAAGCAAAAAATTAGTGTGGGTTCATCGACATTCCCACCAACTTTGGTGCAAACTATCAGATGTTTAACCAGACACCATGCCCCTAACTTCCGCCCCTTAGTTTGGTCATGCAGAAATCTATATGACCGGGGGTTCGGGCTAGAGGCCACACACCCAATCGGCCCCAACACCTGGTTATGTGAGATGGGATGTGACTAGGGGTTGGGCGTGGGCAAGGTGTCACACCCCTCCCTCTCCCATTAACTCCATTAGATGTTTCGTGGTATTAAATGGGATTAGGGGCTAGGGCTCACTCGCCGCCCCTCCACGTTTCCACCATACACCATGGACATGTTATACCATATAACCCGGGGCTGGTTAGGTGAGCCCGTCGGCCTAACACCCCCCCAAACCGCCAAATAGTTGCGTAATAAATATATGCAGACCACTCTCTATAATAAGAACTATTGTGTGGTCTCTTGGTAAGTCGTTGCACTGTTCTGTTGAAGGTCTTGAGGTCGAACTCTATCAAGGTCGGTTGACCCATAACAAAATTTTGCATACCTTTCAAGGGCCACATGGCACTCTTTCATAGGGCCACGTGGTGCCTCCCAATTAGCCAAATCAAAACTTCACCAACCAATAGAAATATGTCAATTGCCTTGTGTGATCATGCCACGTGTTAGCACTGGATTAGCCTGTATGACAATTGTACTGCATAGTCATCTGCTGAGGTCAATGCCACATCATCGTACGACCTGCCCAGTCAACCATGCAAGTTGAATTTTTAGTTATTTGCCAAAAACTTCAGAACACGATAAATTTCTCATACGATGTATGATTGATGTGATTCAAGTGTCATTGGAATGAGAATGACTATATCTACGATTTGGCACTAGTTTTGGGAATATTTGAGCACTTTTATTTTTGAGAATATTTTTGATCCCCTAGATCATTCCTCCCCTGGATCATTCCTCTCCACTAGAACCTTTTGGACCACCAAAATTATATTCTTACTCAGCAAGTGAGGGTACAACTCCCTCACTTTCCCGATCTCGATCCACCTTGCTTTACTTGGATTGGTACGTTTGAGCCCCACTCGAAGATACTCCACATTACCTCTGCGTGAAGTCCTTAGCCTCCTATCAAGAATTGAGTCTTCCTGTAACTCATTTAAATATTCAGGAGCATAATATTTTATAGATGGAATCTGAACATTCTCTTCATGATCATTAACCATTGGAGGCTTATACAATCTAAAGTTTTCCACATGCACAATAGAATAAATTTGCGTATAAGGTGGCAAATCTAATCAGAAATCATTGTTTCCAATATTCTCCAAAATTTTGGAAGGACCATATCTGATTGGCTTGAGCATTTTACCTTCACCTTGAAGTTTTTCGTTGTTGATATACAACCAAATTTTATCTCCCACATGGAAATCATGATCAACCTGATGCTTGTCATGTCTTGCTTTGTGTTTGGTTTTGCTTTTCTCTAGTTTCTCTTGTACTCTTTGATGCACTAGCTGAATTTGTTTAATGAAGTACTTGGCTTTGTCCACATCACTATGTCCATCTACTGCAATATCTTTACCAAAGATGAAATCCAAAGAAGACTTTTGCAAATAAACCAAACAAAATTCAAATGGAGATACTTACATAGATGAGTGCTTGGCACGATTGTAGGCATGTTGGATGTAATGAAAATGCTCATCCCAAAGTTTAGGAGGCTTACCAAAATATCCTTGAAGGAGATGCACTACTTTTGTTTGGTTGTCAGTTTGTGGATGAAATGTGGTGCTCTTCTTCATTTTGTGTCCATGAGTTCCCATAAACTTGAATAAAACTTCCCAACAAATAGAGAATCTCAATAAGAAATAATAGAAGTGGGTAACCCGAAGTGAACCCATACATTTTGGAAGAACATATGTGCGGTCTATTCAGTTGTAACATGTTTCTTACATGGCATAAACACACACATTTTGTTGAAACGATCCATAACAACATATAGATAATCATGACCTTTCCTAGACATTGGTATTCCTCCTACAAAATCCATAGAAATACTTTCCCAAGGATGAGAAGGAATAGGAAGTGGAGTGTACAAACCCAATTTCCTGTTGCTAGGCTTGCTAGTAGCATACATCGAACATCCCTTTACATATCTTGAAACAATTTCATTCATGCAAGGCCAATAACAATATCTATGAATTTGAGCAATTGTTTTGCCTACACCAAAGTGACCAGCAATAAGAGAAGTGTGGACTTCCCTTATGACATTGTCTCTTTCATCCCATGGAACACATACCTTACCAAGATGATACAACAAATTGTTATGAACATGATAATAAAGCTCTTCAACATGATTTCCTTGACTCAAAATTCCATAAACATCTTTAAATCAACATCTTGAGCATATTGTTCGATATAAGTTTCATGCATGATTGAGTTATGCTTAAGAATGATAGATGCATCAACAACATGCCTTGATAACATATCAACAAATTTGTTGTATATACCTTTCTTGTATCTGATTACCAAATGAAATTTCTATAGGAATCCCATCCACCTGAAATGTCTAACTTGTTGTAGCTTGGTTTGCGATTGTAACTATTGCAAAGGTTGATGGTCAGTACGAATAATAGTCTTTACCCATCAAATAATACTTCCATTTCTTCACGATTTGTACCAAAGCATACAAATCTTTATCATAAGTTGGATATTTAAATACTGCATCGGTAAAGGTTTCAGAATAATAACAAATAGGCTTACCGTGCTACATCAAAACTACTGCCATAGCATAATCTCTTGCATCGGTTTGAATCCCAAATGGTTGCTTAAGATCTGGAAGTGCTAGAACTGGTGCTATACTGATTTTCTCTTTCAATGTGTCAAAGGATTTTTACTGCTTGCCTCCTCACTAAAAGACATGTTTCACACTTTTCAAAGCATGTAATGGTGCTGCAATGAAATAGAAGTTAGCGATAAATTTTCTTCAATATTGGGCTACTCCCAAAAATCTCCTAGCTTTTGTTACACTGTTGGGTTTAGGCCAATTCACAATGACTTCAACTTTTGAGGGATCAATCTTCAATTCATCCCCTCTTATAATCTGACCCAAATAAACCAAAGAGGTTTTCCCAAATTCACACTTAGATATCTTCAAATACAACTTCTCTTTTTTCAAGACATCTAAAACTTGTTTCACATGCTTGACACGCTCTTCACGAGTCTTACTAAAAATATATCATCTAAGTAGACAATGAAAAATCATCAAGGAATGGTCTCAACACATCATTCATAACTCTCATGAATAATGTAGGTGCATTACAAATCCCAAACGACATAACTAACCTTTCAAACAAACCTCGTTTTGTCTTGAAAGCAATTTTCCAAATATCATCTTCAACAATCCTTATCTAAGGATAGCCATTTCTCAAATCTAAATTAGTAAATTAAACAACTCCCTTTAACTAATCTAGCAAATCATCAATGTGAGGAAGAGGATAGCGATTCTTTACCATGATCTTGTTCAAAGCTCTAAAATCTACACAAATGTGCCATGTGCTATCTTTCTTTGGAACCAAGACAATAAGAGACCCACAAGGAGATGTGATAGGATTGATGACCCCTTTGTCAAGCAACTCTTGAATTTTCTTCTTAATTTTTGCATTCTCCAAAACTGACATTTTATAGATGCCAATATTTGGAAGCAACATGTCCTGCTACAAGTGAATGTCATGTTGGATTCCTCTTTTAGGAGACAACCCTTCAGGTTCTTGAAACATCTTGTCATAAGTGTTAACAAATTCAACGAATTCATGCTTGCGTTTTGAATCACATCCTATGAAAGCTTCATATTCAACAATATATTTAGCTTTAATCATCAACAACACAAAATTCTTACTAGCATTTACAAGCCTTTTCATTTGACCAACACTTACAAGAGATAAGTTCGTCTTCTTGCGATGTTCTCTAACAATATACTCAACTCCATCTTTAAAATGATGATATTTGTTCTCATGACGATAGAATATGGATTTTCGGTCATACAAGTATGAATTCCCTAAAACAATTCCACATATGTCAAGTGGTACAACATCGAGCTCTACCTCATCTATGAAGTTTGCAATGATGGCGAATTTGAGTTTGCACTTTCTTGTAACTTGCAATTTGGCATCATCATAGTATGAGGTGTCATTTCTAGATCTAGTTTCTTGACAATTGCTTCATAAATAAGATTGACTTGGGATCCACTATCAAAAAATGTATCAACTTTTGTATATTTTGTAATGACCCTAATATGAAAAATATCACTTATTTCTTTATCATTTTAACACTCAATAGGCTTACTAGAAGAACTAGTACTTGCATTAGAAGCTTTACCTTTCATTACCATGGTTGTGATTTTGGTTTCATCAATTGAATCAGATCCTAGATCTTGTTGAGTTGTAGCAATAGTCTTTTGTTTCCCCTTGTTATTGAACTTCTTTGGTCTCATTTCTAGATGTAATTTCCAACAATGGTGTTGCACAAAAATTGTCACCTTGACATTCTGCAATCAATGTGAGTCTATCACCACTCATACCTTCCTCCTTTGCAAGTCTTAAACCTCAGTTCTTCATATCAAGGCTTGAAAATAAGAGAGAGACCTTAAAAATCTCTAAAGCTCTGTATCTGTGTTATGGGTGCAAACCCCTGTAAAAGTTAAAAAGGCGCAAGTACATTCTTAAAAGCTCACTATGAGTCATTTCTGGAAGCTTCTAGAGGGAATCTTGCGGTGGCAAGTTCGCTCCTTGAGGGTTCATGCATCCCATACCTTAAGGAGCTAACCCCTTGATGTGAGGAGCTTATCCCTTTGGAGGAGGACTCTATCCCTTCAATGGTGGACCTGTAACCTCCTTCCTTTGCAATATAAAATTAAGCATTGGGTTGGTTAGTAGGGAGGTTGAATGCTGAATATTTTTGAGGTGAAATGCTACTGGAACTTAGTCTTCTTAATTGAGCTTTTGAGAGGAGAGATTACATACCTTTTTAAACTCATTTGGAAGAGAGTGAGGCTTGTCAAAGTAGAGGAGATTCCTATTTGGACCCTGGGAAGAGCTTGTACAACATCAAGGCACCAAAGGTTGTAAAGTTCTTCTATTTCCAAGTTAATACAATCAACTTTATTTTTTTCAATAAGCTGTGTTTTATGGTTTATTTCATGGATTCCATGATCACCATGATGAACATGATTTATCATATTAGCTATGCAGGTGTTATTTGATGTGTGCTTGTTTGTGATTGTAGGTTCTTAAAAGGAAACTCTTTCGGACGGTTGGAGCATGGTTGCCACAAACTAGCATTGGAATTAAGGTAGGGTCTAAACACGTCTTTAGCTTTTATTAATGAATCGCAATATGTTTAGAGAAAGGTAGATTTGCTTGTCTTGCTTGTTGCTAGATATCTGTTGATACTAGGGAGATCGGCCTTGTCCACAAGATCGATTTATCTAGCCAACATGCCCATGCGTTCCCATGTTTTCTTTGGCAGAACATTCGCGTCTGATCCTAGATCCAAAATCACTTGATCCATTTCATATTCCCCGATTTGCGCAATCAATCTCATCTCCCTCCCTATTCACATTGCATGCTTTCCAAGCTTCCGGACTACACGTGGTTCTCCGGGTCCTATACATCTAGTGATGAGTTCGTGCAGCCATTTCACCGCTTTTCTATCGCACAGCAACTTCATGCATGTCTCTAGAAAGGTAGTGAGAATTTATGGGTCCATCTCTGGGTCTAGTTTTTCTTTACTACCTAAAGTGGAGGCCTTTGTGAAGCTCTTCTTAGCTTCCATGAATGTCTCCTTCACGCACTCCAAATTGAACTCTGGCTCCTTTGTTGGAGCCTTGTGAACCCAGACACTCACTTCGGGTTGCTTGCCCTTGTCATCTCCCTTTATGATACCGCTTTGGAGCATGATGTTTACATTCGAGTCCTCCTCGCGTGACTCAAACCTCAGCATTTGCAAGTTCTAAGTTGGGGGAGGTTGGAGTGTTCCTTTATCGTGCAACCTCACTATCAGTGTGGGGTAGTCCTTCGTCTCATGATCAAACTAGGTACAATATAAACATGATGCTCTCATCGGATTTGTACAATCGTGGGCATAATTCCCTGGTCCTCCGCAATTGTAACAGATCAACTGTTCATGACCCCTTCCTAGTCCCATTCCACCTCGACCTCATCCGCGCCCCTGAACCTCAGTGCGGACCATCCCTACATTTTGATTGAGGGCTCACGTTTTGGTCTGAACTCTGTAGGTAGGAGTTTGATCCATCATCAGTTCATAACTTCTATAGGTACACCCATCATGGCCTACTAACCAACAAAAATTACAGAATAACTATTGGGACATTTGCGTATACTTATGTAATAGATGACAGTTATCTGTAGCATGCTTCCCTCCTATCTGAAAAATCGTGCACCATAATGCAGGCACTGCGCTCGGTCTTGCTTGTGCCTCTAGTCTAAATGGCATTGGCCCTCCTCCCGCTAGGTAGTTCATGAAGACTGGACAATGGTCCTTGTCATGTCTCTGGCCTTTGTACTTCATGCACTATACCTCCTCACGCGCTTCTGGGCGAGTTGTCCTTTCTTCTTTCAAGCTCTGTATCTCAATGCACAAGTTTTTCAACTGCGCATGGATCTGTTGGACTCCTAAATTAGGATCTTGTATCGATGATCTGAACAGTGGGGCACTTAGGATTCTTGTTTAACTTACAAGCACCTCTCCCACTTCCAAAGCTTAAATATTCCCAAGTCTTTATGATTAACCAATGCGGAATTAAATATGTGTTTGAAAATAAGGTGTATGCTTATGGTTGTTTATTAATTTTAGGTATGTTCTATGTGAGAGAAATTTATTTGAATTTTCACAGTTAGCAATCACATCAGCATTAAAGTGAACTGCAGATAGAACATAAATATAAATTGCAGAAGACAAGCCAAGACAAGAGGACACAAGATGTGGTGCTAGCTAGGGACAAACCCCACAATGTGGGGAAACCCTTGATCAATTCTTCTTTTATGTTCTTCAAGGTTCAACAGAGAAAGTGAGAGAGATAGTACATTTACAACAGAAGTAAACACTTTGACTTATCTAGATCTTAGCATAGATCATTTCCTATAACAATGAGATCAGTTGAAGACATTCCGCTTCAACTGATTCTCCAAGGTGACGACTTCACCTATCGTAGTGTTGCCTCTCGTTCATCATCTTCATGTTGCTAATCATGCTACATCTTCCATGGTCTTACTCATCATCAAGTTGTCCATGCTCATATCATTATGTTGTGCTGCACCCAAATATCACTGAGCTGTTCTCAACATCATGGATCTACACCCATCTAATGTATACTCAATGACTGTTATGCTGCTCTCATCATACAGCATCACATTACTACCCCAAATCAACAAGTATGCTGATAATGACAGATCCAGTCTTCTCATTGTAATATACTCCTATTCCGAGTTAGTATTGCTATAGAGTTTCATAGATCTTCTTTATCACAGGAATATGTTGATTACATGTGCCAAGAATTTCCTCATCGAATTCTTATCTCATCATAAAGTCATAACAAGACAGTAATACGTGACGTCCTTAGACAAGTTCTATTGCTCCTTCCAACAACTTCAAGCTTTGACTGTGGCTCCATGTCTGTGGTCTCATTAAAGCGATTCCTCTTCTGTGAAATCTCAGAACCATCCGAATATTTTCATGCATGAGATCTGTGCTTTTATCGCTGTGTGAACAGGTCTTCTGGACAGTGTATGAGTGCTCCCGTGACTGCATTCATAACTATTCCATTAATTACATGTTTTGGGAAGCGTTTGACCCTTGACTACATTCACAACATGATTACATGTTCTGGGCAGCGTATGACTGCATGTTCTGGGCAGCATATGACCCTTGACTATGTTCACAACATGACTGCGTGTTCTGGGTAGCGTATGACTGTCCCCATGAATGAGTCTCCATGACTGCATATTAATCTCTATGCCTAGCGTATAATCAAGAACTGTGTAAGGAGTCTTCTACACTCTTATCTATGCTGCCAGATCCGAGAACATTATAGGATGCTGAGAATTTCTCAACATGACTGCACCTAAAACCATGGTGCAGTCAATAACCTACAACGGTTTTCTTTGCGGCTACCCTTTTATGACTGCGGCTAGGTATCGAAGAGCAGTGTATTACATTTCTTCATGAACAACGTATTGATTTGTTGTGTCTCCATATACTTTAATTACAGCTACTTTTATCCCTATGGCTTCATACACTTGCTTGCAGATTTATGACTGCATTCTCCATTAGGGCATCATTATGCTAGGCCAGTGTAATCCATAGTGTATCTCCTTCTCCAAAACCCCAAGATTTGGAGAGGAGATCACTTGAAGAGAGTTACCAAATGACTTCAAATCCTCTTCTATTTATACTAACATGTAGATGATGAATAGACATGACGTTTGGGCTTCTTGAGCCTACATAAGTTGCTGGCCGGCTTGATAATAATTACATAATCAAAATAAATTCATATCTCCATAAATACTTATCGAAATCGAATGATCTTTAGATCAATCCTACACCTCTCAACAAGAGGGATACAATAAAAATATCATCTACCATAAATAAGCTGACCCACATGGAATTTGGCCCTAGTTTCCAATTTTAACATTGTTTTTATGTGCTATAAATTTATTTGCTTAAACTGATATAAAACATATAATAGAGAAACAATGCAGCATTGAGCATCACACATAAGATAACAAGTTTAATATGGAGTTCACTTAAAACTCTTAGGATACATCTCCTTGAGCTCTAGTCAACTCAACTAGGCTCTCTAGGATTATCGTCTAAGTTCTTTTACAAGCTCCATGCTCAACTCCACTGGTTTATATAGAACACAAACCATCTTATCCCCTGGCTCTGAAGCTCTTGGCTTTTGGGCTCTAGGCTCTGGCTTTGGCTCTGGCTCTGGCACTCAGCTCTGGCTCTAGCTCTCAGCCTCGGCTCTGGCTCTTTGGCTTTGGCTTCTTTGGCTCTGGTTTTGGCTTTCTGCAACTTTCATCTCTCTGGCTTTTCACTTGACCTCCAAGTGACTCCAAAGACTCCCTCAACTACTCTGCACATTATATTTTCACTCTCTCACTTCTGCCCTGCTCCCAATTAAGTTCTCTGCCTCCTTTGAGGTACTTTTTCTAGCTTTTTGGCTCCCCCAGCCGTTTCTCTGTGATTCATTATCCCTCTGTGTCTCTGCGACTTCTCTGCTTCCTGTCAGTTACACTGGCCATCTAGCTCTGTGGCTCTGTGGCTTCAAAATGCATAATTTCCTATCAAAATGCCTTCTTGCTATGTGGTGTGATGATCAGGAGTAGGTACAGAGGTTTCAGGGCTTTCTCATAGGCAAAAACCCAAAAATTGAGAAAATCCCATTACACAGAGAATGTCTGCAAAATACACTATTGAGAGTGATTTTCGGACTTGAAATCCCATTTAATCGCCCCTAAAATCCCTATCGGGTCTGCCATTAGGTGTTATATTGAATCTCATTAATGTATTGGGCAACATCCCAAATACATGGGAAAACCTTCAAAAACCTGACAAAATCCTTTTTATTGGACTTCAAATTATATTGAAATCGCCCTAATATCACATTGAGTCTACCTTGACAAGCCCCACCATCGATCTATATGATCTCTGATCCAACGGTCAATATGTGATTTCGAGTGGCTTAAGGATACGGCAGTTACTGACTTGAAAAGGCGGTTTTCCTCTCTCCTCCACTAGCCACGCGTCATTCATTGTATGGGATCGGGCAGAGCCGACCCAATACCATTTACCACCTAAGGCCCACCCGAAATCCCACTTACGGAACTCAAATTTTATAAATCACACCTTTAATTCCCCTTTGGATCTGGCTTCAGACATCTTTCCTTTGTATTTTAGTTTTTACATCGAAAACCGTTAATACACAGAAAATCCCTTTTACTAGAACTCAAAATTTATCTGGCTGGGTTTATAAAACCCATCGGGTCTGGCATTTGATAATTGCTAGTCGCATGTATATCACCCTTTTATATCACTACGATGTGATGTTGTGATGCGATATACCGCAATCGCAAGTCATATTGGCCCGAGGGTTTGTCCCATGTCTCATGCCATTGCCAATGCTGATCTGCCGATATCAGCGATCGCAACATTGCATTGGGCTAGGGTCCCTACCTTTACCCATGGCATCGCCGATGTCGATCTGCCAATATCGGTGATCGCAATCGCATTGCTCCGGGTCCCGCCATCGATCATAGGCCTATCTCTGACTCGATATATCGGAGATCGGAGATTGGGGGTCTCTCCCTTTTCCACTTAAGTCTGCTTTTTGGACCTACTCCGATGTGATTTCCATTTATAAGGGTTTTTTTTCCCATTTTGAGGGATTTTCCCTCTTTTTCCAAAGAACCAAGGGCATCTTATTTCTGTCATAACTTCTACATCCTAAGTCCATTTTTGCCCATTCAAGTTGCAGTAGATTCAGAATGAAACGATCCCTGCCATGGGACTATTTCCAGGAACTTCCTTGGACTTTCATTTTCCTCTGTGAGGAACACTTAGACTTAGGAGTCTATCCAAAATCCATTTTGGATCACGCTTTCCCACTAAAAGAACTTTTGGTCTCCAAAAGACTGATACACTGATCTGAATAGTAAATGAGAGTAACAACACCCTCTTCTTTCAGCCTCCACACACTTTCCTTGCACAGTGCCTCTAAACCAAAGTCTCTGACCACTTCCCTTCTTAGATGGGCTAGTCCTCCTCAGAAGAACTATCTTCCTCCTTGCCTTCCTGCAGAACTCTTGCTGAAATGGTCATAGAAGTTAGTTTGAACTTCTTTGCGTTGCTTATTGATCCAAGGTGGCTCAAACAAATGTGAAGTACATATGCTCCAAAAAAATTTCATTTGTACCTGTTTGAAAAGCTGTCACAACAACTATTAACAACAACAAAAATACTGTTTCTGGGAAAACTAGTGTCTTTTCGATCTGCTAGTCCCACTAAGATTGGTAGCTATCTTAGAAACAAACAATCAAACCAATTTAAGAGTTCCTTTATGTATGATAGGTAAGACAGAAGCAAAGGGGACCAACCTGGATCTTCCGCTTGGCTCCTTGCTTGATTTCTCTCTCCCTTGATAGAGCTTGCAACTCCTCTACTACTTGTCTTGCTTTAGAGAATACCTGTAGAGACAAAGTAACAAAACACCATCAAAGCATATCGATCTATAATATCATAAACAATGCAGAATCAGAAATACATTGAACATATAATTGCATTCACAAATAACAAGATTCACAAATACATGATTGTATGGATGAAAACTCAAAGAAATTTATTAAAATAGAAGGGAGAATTGCAACCCAGCAGTATGATCTAGAATCATCCTCCCGGAATCAAAGCCCTCTTCACCTCATGAAAAGCAAGATCACCCAACAAAACAATGTCTCTTCTCAAAGATGAACCAACAACACTTCCTTACAAATTACAAAATTCTCGCCTCCAAATCTCTCAGATGAGGGATCCATTTATAGATATCTTGCAAGGGTGTGAGTTAGCTTTAGGTTTTTTATTAGTGTCATTCCACTCATAGTTCTTGTTTCCACTTGGAGATTTCATTGATATCTTACTCATCCCTGGGCAAATTTAGAGAGGCAAGTGTCATAGGAGAAGTTTCTAGAAGATTCCATGAGCATCCACTTAGCAAACTATCTCAGCCATTTGTCCATTCTCACTCATCACACCCTACATAAGGCCTCTTTAGTATGCATCACACCTGGCTAGTGTAGGAGCCAATATGCATCACACCTTGACAGTGGAGCAGTCAGTATGGTCCAGTTTTGGCCAGTTCATAGTGGTTTTCAGGTGGAACTTCTCGAGAATGATGTAATCAGTTGACTATGATCCTTTAGGGTATGAAACAACACTTTTATGGGTTAAAAACCCCTTGGTTTATCGACATATAATATTAGGGTTGCAGTGCCCAAATATTTCTATAACAGTTGCCCCCTAAAGCATGAAGTCGTAAATCTTTAGATGTCGAGTGAAATGCTTTATCATGAGGATCTGAGTTATTCGAACTGGAAGGTGACCTGTATAAGATACAATAAAATACATCATATTTTCATGATCTAGCTGAGGTGGGCATTCCCATGCTCAGCTTTATAAATTCATGTTCATGTACATAGGGCAGATAATTGTCTGCAGTTGTAGACTGGTGATTCTTTATATGTAGAGTCATCATCCCTTAGTTTGGATGATAATCTGTGCAACTTCTGTGTACATTTGATGTATTTATATTCTTGAATATATCATAGCCCGGATGGATGAAACTAGACCCAGGGTCTTCAAACTCATTTAATCTTCACCTGATGTACAAGTCGATCCATGTGAAAAGATTTCCTGAAGTCAAACATGGAAATACATCACCTGATTACCAGCCAATAATGTACGCTGTTAATAGGCGCGAGAGGAATCACCAATAATGATAATGACCCTCAAGGTACTACAGTACAATTAACGTGGTGTGAATATATGATCCGATGTCGAACAACACACAAAATCTTTCGGTCGAAGGCCATTGATTTAAACCTATCGCCGGAAGTGAGAAACTTGCCATTGAGGCATGCAAGCTTCAAAGTACTTAAAGGGTTGTTTCTAAGTCAACTTCTTGGATAATGAGCTAATGTCAACAAGAAGTGACCTGTCGTAGGATGGCCTTAATGTATCCCACATCTATGACATGAAACGAAGCAAATGATTTTGTAGAGGTGAAAATGATCTGATGATACAAGGTTCAGGAATGACAGTCATGAAAAATGGAGGGTGAAGTTATTGCAGTGGATGAGGCATTAACTGGATGGTGAATTCTTTGAATGACTTCTCTTGAACATATCGGCGACACTGAGATGGATTGGTAGCGTTAACCCCAAAATATGGATGGTACAGAGGACCAATGGTGATGTGACCGGTGAACGAAATAACCCAACCCGACTCAATCATAGTGATGGAGTGAAAGTGTCATGTTCAAGAGCGACCTGCTACCAATAAAATTCTTCAAGTTTTCTTCCCTTTTCCCCAGTCATTGTTGACTAGTACCTCTTTATTTTTGTCAAGCTTGAGGAGGATAACATGTGCTTGTTTTATAATTTTCCCTTCGGGCAATGTCGCTATGTTTTAGCGAGCCTAGCGACAATGAAATTCGTTCTTGTCCGGGTGGACAAGTTTGTCGCTATTGTTTTAACGAGTTTAATGACAAGGATAACTTAGTCCTTTTCTTGTTTAGAGAGTTTTAAAAGGGACAAAAAGGAAACTCCAGCAGTTCTTTTTCATAGCATAATCCCTTGAGTTCGAAAAAGATTAAATAATACAAAAGGGATGAATTTTCCCATCACTTTAGCGAGCCAAAAAATACAAGCGCTCGATCGTTTTGTGGGATAATCCCTCAGGTCCAAAAAGATTAAAATACAGGAGGGATGGCACTTCCAATCACTTTAGCAAGCTGGAGAGGCCAATTTCTCGACAATCTTTTCATATTTAGCGAGTCCGGAAAGATTTTAAAGTTGACTCATCTTTTGAGGAATGAGTGGCATCTAGGGTAGCAGCTGGTTCCAGGTATTCTTGGAAATTCTTAAAACATGGCAATGTGAAGAGGGTGGCTAATAGGACCACTCATTGCAGTTGTTCCTCAAAATGGTAAATAATCAAGTGGAAGCATATGATCGGCCAAACAGATGGAGGTGATGGAAGGAACACAACCAAGGTTCGAAAGGCAGATAGAATGGAAATCACAAAGGCTATTTATTGAAGGTGGGCTTATTTTTTAACGAGCTTGAACCTTGCGGAAACATTGCTCGTGGTGGGTTTATTTTTTAACGAGCTTGACCCTTGCAGAAACATTGCTCGTAGGTAGGTTTATTTCTTAACGAGCTTGAACCATGCAATAACATTGCTCCTAACAGTAGTCAAAGATGTCTCTCATTGGTAGGTCATTTTTTAATGAGCTTGAACTCTACGATAACATATGCTCATTTTTCTTTTTATGTAAGCTAGAAATGACCAAACTAAGAACCTAGAGAAACTAGAAAGATAGGGAACTACTAAGGTTAGGTAGGATGGTTTTGTCTTTTGTTTAGACAAAACACTTCCTTTGCTTCGTCCACAGTGTAGAAAAAGGTGAATGGTATATCAGACCAATCACCTAACCTAAGAATTTGAAACTAAAAAGCTAAAAAATCTAAAAGCTAAGAAATGAAATTGGTCATTTTTTGTTCACAAAAAAAGGCTTACATGCCCCCAGGCATCGAGAAAAGGAGAGTCTCTAGGTAACCACATGGAAGTCACCGCGGTTAAGCAGGATTGTTTTCGTCAGGGGTTAGACAAAAAAATTTCCTTGGCTTTGTCCACGGAGTGGACAAAAGTGAATGGTGTGGGTCGGCACTTCCAATCACATAACCTATGGGGAAAAGGTGTTTCAAACCAATCACATATCCTACAAGGAAATGGTGCTTCAGACCGATCACATAACCTACAAGGAAATGGTGTTTCAGACCAATCACATAACCTACAAGGAAATGGTGTTTCAAACCAATCACATAACATACAAGGAAATGGTGTTTCAGACCAATCACATAACCTACAAGGAAATTCATATGGTAGGATGGTTCGTCACCGGTTAGACAAAACACTTCCTTGGATTTGTCCACAGAGTGGACAAAAGTGAATGATGTGGGTTGGCACTTCCAATCACATAACCTACAAGGAAACCTATCTTTTCAATTGGGTTCGTCTCAAAATAGATAAGGGTGCATGCCCCCTAAACTTCATTACATTCACCAGATTACTTGCTGCAATTAGGTGGATGGAATGAAGGTTGAATTACGAGATATAATCAGAGACTCAACTTGGAACTTGTTCCATGGGTCTTTGTTTCATTTTTTAATGAGGTTGACACAAGACTACAAACTATCCTCTGGCTCCCCGATCACGACCCATAAGAGGTCATGAAGGAGAACTCTGGTTCCAATGCCCCCAGTACATGGTGTACAACATCGCTGAATTGATCGTCAGTTGATGTAGGTATGGAACTGGTTGCCACATAATTAATTCGTGGTGGGGATGATACCATTGGTACAAAAGGACCATTTAAGGAAGATGGTTGACTAGGAGCCATATTTGGATCGGGAAATGAAAGCTGGTCAATGGTGACAATCCTGCTTTCCTGTGGGAAACAAATCACTCGAAAGAGTGTTGAGCAATAGCTCCCATGCGATAAACATAGTCACACCCAAGAAGTAGATTGTAATCTAAAGGTCCTGGGACTACCATCAAACTCAGGTAAACGGTTTTTCCTCCCAAAGTGATAGGTAATTGAGGAAGTATCCCTAATGGTCGACTGGTTCCTTTGTTAAAGCCCAATAGATTTTGTGTAGTAGGCATAAGTGGTGGTGAACTGAGCGCTTGCCAAGCAGTTGAGGAAAGGATACTCACTGATGCACCTTTGTCTATAATAGTGCTAGATACAATCATATTACAAACTTGTACTATGATCTGGAAGGGCATAGAAGGTGGAAGGCGGGATCCTGTCAGTTGATTCCAATCAAAGGAAGTGACTAGACTACATGGAAGGGGTACCATTGAAACAGGAGAATTAACCCCTTGAGTTACGAGAACTGGAGGATTTTCTTCCTACCTTGATGGAACCGGTGGATTGCCCCCAAGCTCATTTGAATCTGAGGTAACAAAAAGAATTTGAGTGGTATCATTTTCACTCTCTTTGGTAAAGGTACGATTTGCTGAAGGTGAAATCGGGTCAACTGTTACTACGACCTGTTGATTTTGGTCGGGTATAGACTCATATGATTCACTTTCAGAGAGAGTGGTTTCGACTGACGGTTGATTTAAGTCAGTCGAATTTTCAACTAGTAAAGGACTTGGGGAGAGTTTCTTGTAGCCAAATGGGAGTCATTGTGGTGAAGCAAGAAGGTTATCTAAAACTCTTTTGGCTTCATCCAAATACAGACAAAGGTGAAAGGGGTGTATACCTTCACATAACCTACATGGAAGCTTGAATTTTCCCTTTTGTCCATGAACTCTACTATTACTAGTTGATGGGGTGTTACCAATGTGATCACCAAAGGTTGATGACACCAGACGGTGCTAACGGGAAGACCATTCTTTAAAGATCTGAGGAAAATAAGGACACTTTCGATGAAAATGGTCTTCCACATAGATTATGCATGGATATTTGACTTTATGTGGCTTAACGGACAAATTTTCATTAGATGTTGCATTCGAAGCAATGGTTGCTTGGTTGCCCCCTTGCTGAATTGGATTCTTCTTCTTCTTCTTCCCTTTCTTCTTCTTCTTAGCCACCTGGTTACTAGTACCAATCCTTTTACCGAGCGAAGAGGAAGAGGAGGAGGGAGAAACAAATGAGGAAGAAGGCAAAGGGTCAACTTTAGGATCAGCTGGAGGTTGATTTCATTGTGGAGGAATCACGGTATTTTGAGTGACAGAGGTTGAGAATATCCATACTGGCAGGCCAATTGTAATTCTCGGAAGGGACAATGTAGTCATATGAGGAGCAACAATATTTCTGAAAGAAGGACAAGGACTAGGATTCCCATCAAAAGGGATTCCTTGATTGGTGGATCCTAGATTTGTCTCCATATATCTCAACTTAAGATCAATGAAGGAATAGGGATGTTATTCTGAATTAAATAAATTTTAATGATGCTTTGACACAACTTTGCTTTTTCAATTTTTAAGAGTCGAGAAAAAGCTAAAGATGACTCTAGTCACCTTCGATTTTTAATGAGCCTGAAGTGACAACTACTCAGATGGACCTTTTCTTTTAAGGAGTCAAAAAGGAATGAAAGTGACTACTCTGGAAAACTAGATAGAGGGATTACAAAACCAATTGCAAAACTACAATATACACCTTGGTGGTAAATTAAAGAGAAATTACCAAGGACTTATGTACGACAGTGAATCTTCCTGAATGCTGTGTTCAGTGCATTGCGATCGATAGGGCAACAGACACGACTTCCTATGGATAAAGGAGATCAGCCTATTGTGGTCTCCTAATGTATACTTGACGGTATGGGGAGCATAAGTGTGTGCTAGCACTTGTCGTACCAAAGAGGAGGAATCACCCAACCTTCGATGAAAATGATAGTTACTAGATTTTACGATGCCATAACACATCTCTAGCCTAGACCTCTAGATGTGTTGCGTTAAGTTCCAAAGCATTTTTAAGTTCATTGAGATTTATTTTAGAGTTGATCTTGTTTAGAAGTTTGTCTTTCAAGGTTCACTGCATGATGTAGATGTAAAATTCCTAAATATGCAATCTAAAATGATAAACAATCGTTTATTTTCTTTTAGCAATGAAAATCCTAGCTACTAAGGAAAGAAGATTACGATTCTTTCAACAGAGAGAAAGAGCACACACTAAATGCACTTTTCCTAAATCATCTTTCGCACACAGTCTAAATGTAAATGCCAATGCATGTATTTGTTTTTTGTTTCCTTAATGTGAGAATGCCAAAAAAGGAAAACTAAGTATAGATCTGAACTATTTTCTTCAAAGCAATATTTCGACAATTTCTTTTCGAAATGAAAGGAAGATTAAAAAACACTTTTCGATTTCGAATAGAAAACTGCTTTCAACACTTCAAATATTAACAATTCAAATCAAATACAATGACAAAAGTACAATCAACTATCTAGAGGAGGAAGACTTTATGACACTCTTCTTTTTGACTCAAAATGACAATTACGACACTTTTGCATCAAAACGACAATCTGATTTAAGCTACTTTTTTATGAAGGATCGTAAATGATGGACAAATACATAAAAACATTTACTAATCCTAATCAATGGAGGCAATGTAAAGGAAGGAGGCTTCAACAATGAGATACTGATCATAAGCAGCAAAGTAACTAAATAGAGCTGAAAACAAGGACAAAAACCCAAATTTCAAGGAGAGAAATAGGATTACTCAGTCATCGCACTTGTGCTTCACAAAAATAGGGATGCATCTCACCTGCTACACACAGGAGGTGTGATGCATACTGGTTTCCAATTACAGATAGTGTGATGGGCTAGGGAGCGCAACTGAGGTAGGTTTTGGCTCAAATTTGCAGCTAAATTCAGTGAGTTAAGCAAAGCTACTATGAACAGTAAAGAAAAAATTACAAGGGTATGATCTTAGGAGGTTATTGAGCTACCAACAGGGCATCTAGAATGCTTGTGAGTCAGATGTTCAAATTATAAACTAAACCGGATATTTACTGAAGCAGCATTCATCTACTTTGCAATTGTAGAGCAAGAGCAGTTCGAAGGATATCTGGCTAACTTCAGGCTCCGTCTATAGTTTATAAAGCAAACAATTAACAACAAACAAACTATTCGATCCCCAACCTGTATCTTCCACTTGACTCCTTGCTTGATTTCTCTCTCC
>APFE030904296.1:28997-53208 GCA_000404065.3 Pinus taeda
GCTAGTCCTCTTGGGAAGAACTGTCTTCCTCCTTGCCTTCCTGCAGAACTCCTATTCAAATGGTCATAGAAGGTAGTTTGAACTTCTCTACCTTGCTCATTGATCCAAGGTGGCTCAAACAAATGTGAAGTACATCTGCTCCGAAAAAATTTCATTTGTACCTATTTGAAGAGTTGTCACAACAACTGTTAACAACAATAGAAATACAGATAATAACTGGATGGCCTAAACTCCTGCTTCAACAAAAGAAATAGATTTCACATCCTTTGGACACCTCCATGTCTTACATCTGCATACAAATGATGGACTAGACAATAAGCCCACAAAACATGCCTTTAAAACAAATGACCCTTCAAGTCAAGCATGTAGAAAAAGACCATTAGGAATCCTTTTCAAAATATGAAACACTTCATTATTATCTCCATCTTGGAGACCAATTTAACTTCTCCCAAGTCAACATTACATCACATGCATGTGAAAGCAATCAACTCTGCAAGTTAATTACACATACATGTTCAAATATAAGGAAATCATCAACATCCTTGTGTTCATGCATCTCATGCTCATGCACGCATTTCATTCTTCAACTTCCAGTTAAGCACATTGTACTTTTGAAAGTTGAAATGAAGTATAATGTTGCAGCAACAAAGTGAGCCTCCTACTCAACTTCTCCCATTCACCTTCTTGGTAAAGTCCTACAACTTGCATTCCATTAACAAAGAAATGCAAATAGATGCATCAATAGATATGCAATCTTAATTGGATAAGATCTCTAACCATTTCTCACCAATCCATTTCAAAGGTACTAACTTTGTCTGCACATCAGCATCAACATGTGAATCATCTTGAAACACATCAATCATGTAAACTTCCTTTCCATTTCTACTATCTTCTCTTTCCACTTTCTTTAGCTTTGGTGGAAGCATTATTGGATTCAGAGTCCAACACCTTTCAACAAGATGTCCTTGCTTATGGCAGTAAGTGCAACACATGTGCATCCTCTTGACAGCATGATTTGCCTTGTCCAATGGACCTTTGGCTTCTTGCTTCTTTTCCTTCAAAAGTTTCGTGTATGTGGCCATTCTCTTCCAACATCTAGAAACATGATGGTTATCCAAACCACAAAAGGAAGATGCAATTATTTTCCCATATCTATGTGGAAATTTACCATGCTTTACGTAATCAAAAGGAATATGTTTAGAACTAGATTTATACCTTTCTCTTTCACCTTTATTGCCTTTATGAGGAGGTGAATTGAATGAAGAAGTGGATCCCTTTGGAACACCATCAATCTCTTCAAGGCTGTTAGAGTTTCCACAACTCTCTGGTTCAAGTGTCTACTTCTGAACACCTGTATCCTACAAATGATGTTTCAAGCTATTGCATTCCTCCTGAATACAATCTTCACACTCTTCAATGCAACTCCTTCTTGGAGCTGTTTCCATGGCCTTCATGGAAGATTTGGAACTTTCTCCATAAGCTTGTCCATAGCCAAGACCCAAATACTTAGGCCTTTCCTTAATCATTATTGGCTTAACAATACCTTGTGCATGTCTACCCAAGCCTTTTCCTTCATAGCGCATCTTGGACATTAGCTTGGAACCTATGCTTTTGGTATGTCTTTCAAAAGAACCAATATAGGCATTCTTAGAAGAATTTGAAGACAAACTGGAATGGTTTACCTCTTCTTCAAGCTGATACTTGACCAGGGCTTCTTTGGCAACAAAGAGCTATGACTCGAACTCATGCATCCTTTTCAGGTTCATATTTGCAATATGAAGTTGCCTCTCCATTTCCTTCAATTTATCAGAAAGCAATTGCTTCTCTTCCATCATGGAATTCAACTACTCTCTAAGTATGCTGCTCTTCCTTCTCTCCTCACACATTTCTCTCACCTTGTCCATCATAATGAACAAGTCTTACTTCATGTCTTCATCAAAGAGTCTTGTGATGCAAGAGGAATTTGAGAACTCACTTGTAGGATTTTTCATTACTAATGAACAAAATAAATTCAAACAAGATTACTAAAGAGCTTATTTAAGCAACCTTTTGCAACAAACCTCTTGTGCTTAAAGGATAGCCTTGAGGTCCCTTGGGATAGAAGAATGCCTTCAGCCCTTCTTCCTTCTTGTCCTTCCTGGACTGAGCTATCAATAGCTTTCCTTTCACCTTTGCAAACTCAAACAATAGTCAGTCTACAAACAAGCATACAATCAACCTTTGATTGTTTAAACACCTTTCAGACAAGCAATCTTTTCTCTGTTAATCAAGCATTCTGATATAAACTTCTTTAAAGGTGGGGTTAATCAATCTAAGGCTATGATACCACCTGATCTGAACAGTGGGGCACTTAGGCTTATTGTCTAACTTGCAAGCACCTCTCCCACTTCCAAAGCTTAAATATTCCCAAGTATTTATGATTAACCAATGCGGAATTAAATATGTGTTTGAAAATAAGGTGTATTCTTATGGTTGTTTTTATGTGCTGTAAATTGATTTGCTTAAACTGATATAAAACATATAACAGTAAACTATGCAACAATGAGCATCACACATAAGACAACAAGTTTAATATGGAGTTCACCCAAAACTCTTGAGCTACATCTCCTTGAGCTCTAGTCAACTCAACTAGGCTCTCTGGGATTATCATCAGGTTCTTTTACAAGTTCCATGCCCAACTCCACTGGTTTACACAGAACATAATGGGTTCAGAACACCATCTTATCTCCTGGCTCTGAAGCTCTCAACTTTCTGGCTCTAGGCTCTCGTTGTGGCTCTGCCATTAGTGCTCAGTTATGGCTCTGGCTTTTGGCCGCAGCTCTAGATCTTCGGCTCTGGCTTCAATGGCTTTGGCTTTGGCTTTCTGCAACTTTAAGCTCTTTGGATTTTCACTTGACCTCCAAGTGACTCCAAAGACTCCCTCAGTTTCTCTACACAATAGTTTTTCACTCTCTTGCTTCTTCCCTACTCTCAATTAAGCTCTATGCCTCCTTTGAGGTACCTTTTCTGGCTTTTTGGCTACCCCACCCATTTCTCTATGATTCATTATCCCTCTGCGGCTCTGCGGCTTCTTTTCTCCCTGTCAGTTAGATTGGCCATCTGGCTCTGTAGCTCCATGGCTTTAAAATGCATCACTACCTTTAAAAATGCCTGCTTGCAGCATGGCGTGATGATCTGGAGCGGTTACAGAGGTTTCAGGGCTTTCTCATAGGCAAAAACCCAAAAATTGAGAAAATCCCATTACACAGAGAATGTCTGCAAAATACACTATCGGGCATGATTTTCGAACTTGAAATCCCATTCAATCACCCCTAAAATCCCTATTGGGTCTGCCATTAGGCATTATATCACATTGCATTAATGTATTTGGTTAGATCCCAAATACACGGGAAAACCTTCAAAAACCTTACAAAATCCTTTTTATTGGACTTCAAATTATATCAAAATCGCGCTAATATCACATCGGGTCCACCTTCAAGAGCCCCACTGTCGATCTATAGGATCTTGGATCCAACGGTCAATATGCGATTTCGGGTGGCTTAAGGATACAGAGGTTACATGCCTAAAAAGGCGGTTTTCCTCTCTCCTCCGCCAGCCACGCATCGTTCATTGTATGGGATCGAGCAGAGTCGGCCAAATACCATTTACTAACTAAGGCCCACCCGAAATCCTGCTTACGGAACTCAAATTTTATAAATCATGCCTTTAATTCCCCTTCGGGTCCATCTTTATTGCTTCGGGTGTCTTTCCGTCGTATTTCGGTCTTTACACCAAAAAGCTTAAATACAGAGAAAATCCCTTTTATCGGAACTGAAAATTTATCAGGTCGGGTTTATAAAACCCATTGGGTTCGGCATTCACTAATTGCTAGTCGCATGTATATATCCCCTTTATATCACTGCGATGCAATATATCGTAATCGCAAGTCGTATTGGCCCAAGGGTCTGTCCCTTGTCTCATGCTATCACTGATGTTGATCTGACGATATCAGCGATTGCAACATCGCATCAGCCTGGGGTCCTTACCTTTACTTGTGGCATCGCCGATGCTGATCCGCCGATATCGACGATTGCAATCGCATTGCCCTGGGTCCCACCATCTAACGCAGGTCTATCTGCGACCCGATATATCAGAGATCGGAGATCGGGGGTCTCTCCCCTTTCCACTTAAGTCCAGCTTTTGGACCTCCTCCAATGCGATTTCCCTTTATAAGGGATTTTTGCCCATTTTAGGGGATTTTTCCTCTTTTTCCAAAGAACCAAGGGCATCTTCTTTCTGTGATAACTTCTGCATCCTAAGTCCATTTTTGCCCATTCAAGTTGCAGTAGATTCAGAATGAAATGATCCCTGCCATGGGGCTATTTCCAGAAACTTCCTTGGACTTTCATTTTCCTCTGTGAGGAATACTTAGACTTAGAAGTCTATCCAAAATCCATTTTGGATCATGCCTTCCCACTAAAAGAACTTTTGGTCTCCAAAAGACTAATATACTGATCTAAAAAGTAAATGAGAGTAACAACACCCTCTTCTTTTAGCCTCCACACACTTGCCTTGCACAGTGCCTCTGAACCAAAGTCTTTGACCACTTCCCTTCCTAGATGGGCTATTCCTCTTGGGAAGAATTGTCTTCCTCCTTACCTTCCTGCAGAACTTCTGCTGAAATGGTCATAGAAGGTAGTTTGAACTTCTCTACCTTGCCCATTGATCCAAGGTGGCTTAAACAAATGTGAAGTACATCTGCTCCAAAAAACTTTCATTTGTACCTGTTTGAAAAGCTATCACAACAACTATTAACAACAATAGAAATAAAGACAATAATTGGATGGCTTAAACTCCTGCTTCAACAAAAGAAATAGATTTCACATCTTGTGAACACCTCCATGTCTTACATCTGCATACAAATTATGGACTACACAATAAGCCCACAAAACATGCCTTTAAAGCAAATGACCCTTCAAGTCAGGCATGTAGAAAAAGACCATTAGGACTCTTTTTCGAAATATGAAACACTTCATTATTATCTCCATCTTGGAGACCAAGTTAACTTCTCCCAAGTCAACATTACATCACATGCATGTGAAAGCAATCAACCCTGCAAGTTAATTACACATACATGTTCAAATACAAGGAAATAATCATTATCCCTATGTTCATGCATCTCATGCTCATGCATGCATTTCATTCTTCAACTTCCAGCTAAGCATATTGTACTTTTGAAGCTAAAATGAAGTATAATGTTGCAGCAACAAAGTCAGCCTCCTACTCAACTTCTCCCATTCACCTTCTTGGTAAAGTCCTGCAACTTGCATTCCATTAACAAAGAAATGAAAATAGATGCATCAATAGATATGCAATCTTAATTGAATAAGAAATCTAACCATTTCTCACCAATCCTTTTCAAAGGTACTACCTTTATCTGCACATCAACATCAACACGTGAATCATCCTAAAACACATCAATCATGGAAACTTCCTTTCCATTTCTGCCATCTTCTCTTTCCACTTTCTTCAGCTTTGGTGGAAGCATTATTGGATTCAGAGTCCAACACCTTTCAGCAAGATGTCCTTGCTTATGGAAGTAAGTGCAACACATGTGCATCCTCTTGACAGCATGATTTGCCTTGTCCAATGGACCTTTGGCTTCTTGCTTCTTTTCCTTCAAAAGTTTCTTGTATGTGGCCATTCTCTTCCAACATCTAGAAACATGATGGTTATCCAAACCACAAAAGGAAGATGCAATTCTTTTCGCATATCTATGTGGAAATTTACCATGCTTTACATAATCAAAAGGAATATGTTTAGAACCATATTTATACCTTTCTATTTCACCTTTATTGTTATTATGAAGAGGTGAATTGAATGAAGAAGTGGCTCCCTTTGGAACACCATCAATCTCTTCAAGGTTGCTAGAGTTTCCACAACTCTCTGGTTCAAGTGTGTACTTCTGAACACCTATATCCTGCAAATGATGTTTCAAGCTATTGCATTCCTCCTGAATACAATCTTCACACTCTTCAATGCAACTCATTCTTGGAGCTGTTTCCATGGCCTTTATGGCAACTTTGGAACTTTCTCCATAAGCTTGTCCATAGCCAAGACCCAAATACTTAGGCCTTTCCTCAATCATTATTGGCTCAATAGTACCTTATGCATGTCTACCCAAGCATTTTCCTTCATAGCCCATCTTGGACATTAGCTTGGAACCTATGCCTTTGGTATGTTTTTCAAAAGAACCAATATAGGCATTCTTAGAAGAATTTGAAGACAAACTGGAATGATTTACCTCTTCTTCAAGATGATACTTGGCTAAGGCTTCCTTGGCAACAAAGAGCTATGACTCCAACTCATGCATCCTTTTCAAGTTCATATTTGCAATATGAAGTTGCCTCTCCATTTCCTTCAATTTTTCAGAAAGCAAATGCTTCTCTTCCATCATGGAATTCAACTGCGGTCTAAGTATGTTGCTCTTCCTTCCCTCTTCACACATTTCTCTCACTTTGTCCATCATAATGAACACGTCTTGCTTCATATCTTCATCAAAGAGTCTTTTGATGCAAGAGGAATTTGAGGACTCATTTGTAGGAGTTGTCATTATACCAATGAACAAAAGAACTTCAAACAAGATTAATAAAGAGCTTATTTAAGCAACCTTTTGCAACAAACCTCTTGTGCTTCAAGGATTGCCTTGAGGTCCTTTGGGATAGAAGAATGCCTTCAACCCTTCTTCCTTCTTGTCCTTCCTACATTGAGCTATCAATAGCTTTCCCTTCACCTCTACAAACTCAAACAATAGTCAGTCTACAAATAAGCATACAATCAACCTCTGATTGTTTAAACACCTTTCAGACAAGCAATCTTTGCTCTGTCAAACAAGCATTTTGATATAACCTTCTTTGAAGGTGGGGTTAATAAATCTAAGGCTCTGATACCACCTGATATGAACAGTGGGGTTCTTATGCTTATTGTCTAACTTATAAGTACCTCTTCCACTTCCAAAGCTTAAATATTCCCAATTATTTATGATTAACCAATGTGGAATTAAATATGTGTTTGAAAATAAGGTGTATGCTTATGGTTGTTTTTATGTGCGTTAAATTGATTTACTTAAACTGATATAAAACATATAACGGGGAAACAATGCAGCAATGAGCATCACACATAAGACAACAAGTTTAATATGGAGTTCACCCAAAACTCTTGGGCTACATCTCCTTGAGCTCTAGTCAACTCAACTAGGTTCTCTAGGATTATGGTCTAAGTTCGTTTACAAGTTCCATGCTCAACTCCACTGGTTTACATAGAACACAATGGGTTCAGAACACCATCTTATCCCCTTGCTATGAAGCTCTCAGCTTTCTCACTCTAGGCTCTGGCTCTAGCTCTGGCTCTGGCTCTTATGCTTAGCTCTCACTCTAGCTCTATGCCCTAGCTCTGGCTCTTCAGCTCTGGCTTCTTTGTCTCTCACTTTGGTTTTCTGCAACTTTCACCTCTCTCGCTTTTCACTTGACCTCCAAGTGACTCCAAAGACTCCCTCAGCTACTATGCGCATTAGATTTTTGCTCTCTTGCTTTTGCCCTACTCTTAATTGAGCTCTCTGCCTCCTTTGAGGTACTTTTTCTTGCTTTTTGGCTACCCCAACCATTTCTCTGTGATTCATTATCCCTCTGCGGCTCTGCAGCTTCTCTGCTCCCTGTCAGTTAGACTGTCCATCTGGATCTGCAGCGTCGTGGCCTCAAAATGCATAATTTCTTGTAAAAACGTTTGCTTGCAGTGTGGCGTGCTAATTAGGCACAGTTACAGAGGTTTCGGGGCATTCTCATAGGCAAAAACCTAAAAATTGAGAAAATCCCATTACACAGAACGTTTGCAAAATACACTGCTAAGCATGATTTTCAGATTTGAAATCCCTTTCAATCACCCCTAAAATCGCTACCGGGTCTACCATTAGGCGTTATATTGCATCGCATTAACATGTTCGGTGAGATCCCAAATACATGGGAAAGCCTTCAAAAACCCGACAAAATCCTTTTTATCAAAATTCAAATTATATTGAAATCACCCAAATATTGCATCGTGTTCGCCTTCACAAGCCCCACTATTGATCTATGGGATCTCCGATCCAACGGTCAATATTCCATTTCGGGTGGCTTAAGGATACAAAGGTTACCTGCCTGAAAGGCGATTTTCCTCTCTCGTCTGCCAGCCACACGTTGTTCATTGTATGGGATCGGGCAGAGCCAGCCCAATACCATTTACCGCCAAAGGCCTGCCCAAAATCCCCCTTACAGAACTCAAATTTTATAAATCGCGCCTTCAATTCCCCTTCGGTTCCAGCATTATCACTTCGGGCATCTCTCCTTTGTATTTCAATTTTTACACCAAAAAGCATTAATACACAGAAAATCCCTTTTATTAGAACTCAAAATTTATCATGCCGGGTTGATAAAACCCAAAGGGTCCAGCTTTCGCTAATCATTAGTCGCATGTATATCGCCCCTTTATATTGCTGCGACGCAACGTTGCGATGCAATATATTGCAATCACAAGTTGCATTGGCCCGAGGGTCCATCCCTTGTATCATACCATCGCCAATGCCAATCTACTGATATCGGTGATCACAACATCACATCGGCCCGGGGTCCTTACCTTTACCCATGGCATCATTGACATCGATCCGGCGATATCGGTGGTAACAATTGCATTTCCCGGGGTCCCGCCATCAAACACAGGCCTATCTCCGACCCGATATATCGAAGATCAAAGATTGGGGGTCTCTCCATTTTCCTCTTAAGTCTGCCTTTTGGACCTCTTCTGATGCGATTTCCCTTTATAAGGGTTTTTTTCCCATTTTAGGGGATTTTGCCTCTTTTTCCAAAGAACCAAGGGCATCTTCTTTCTGCAATAATTTCTGTATCCTAAGTCCATTTTTGCCCTTTCAAGTTGCAATAGATTCAGAATTAAAGTTCCCTACCATGGGGCTATTTCTAGGAACTTCCTTAGACTTTCATTTTCCTCTGTGAGGAACACTTAGACTTAGGAGTCTATCTAAAATCAATTTTCGATCAATCAGGGTCTCGTGTAGTCTCATTGCAATCTCCAAAGCCTTGGCCTAAGTTGACAACTTTTGTTGTGACAGTGCATTTCTTATATACGGTGTTAGCAACACTACAAACCATGCGTAGTGTTGCCCATCCGTTAAGGTCATGTTGGTTTCACGAGTCATACACTTTATTCTCTAATCCAACTCCCAGGGGATCTCACCTGGAAGCATCACAATTTCCTTAAATCTGATAATCGACTATGTCTCTAATTTTGGCCTGCTAAATTCCCTATTTAGCGCAGCTTGGATATCCACGATCCCTACGTTTGGATTGTCATTGGAGTGCTTAATGTACCACATCAGTGCACGATCCTACAAGGCACTAACCAATGTTGCCTTCTTGATATTATCATCCGTGACTCCTTGCTCTTCCCATACAACCTTTACTACGAACCAAAATTGGTCTAGATCTTTGTTCCCTACTCCTTTGAATACTGGAAAATTTATTGCGCTTGCCATATTGAACTGTGGTGGTGATGGAGGTGGCATGGGCGAAGATGGGGGTGAAGATGGTGAAACTAGTGGTGGTGTAGGTGGGGGTGGTATGCGCAAAATTCTCTGCCTTATCAGATTGATCACAGCTCTCGGTGAAACTTTCATGAGCTCTTCCTCGCTTTCCTGTGGAGGTGAAATCAAGGGACTAGTCTCTAATTCTTTGATACTTTCATTTCTGTGGATCCTCCCACTTTGCGTAGCCCCAAACATCAATTTATTCACATAAGCTGCTTTTCACATAGTAGCATTTTAATCCAAATCTTCAAATATTTAATGTACTCACCTCCTGATTCTTTGAGGAAGCATCGTTCCATCTCGCTGTAACTGATTGACGTATCTACTGCAAACTCAGTGATAAACCCTCCTATAATTTGATCGAGCCAATGGTCCGCAACGTGTGCGATCTTATCTTCTGATGCTTCTAGTTTGCGCACCAACTTTGGAGTCCACACAATAGGTTTGTCGAGCCTTCACCTTCCTTGACTATTTGCTAGCTTCGTGATCCACTCGTACAACTCAGAGGCGAAGGATGCAAAGAAAATCTCGTGGATTTTCGTATATAAGTAGTGCTCTAACCACTGTTCCTTCGATACTCACGGGTTCCTATTTTCCTGCACTACGAACTCGTGAACCTTTCTGTCCAACCACCCTTCAATTTCTTTCTTTATCAGATTCCATTGACACAACATCAAGCATCTCTTGTGCAAATCCCAGTCCCAACAATGGAACCATTGGCTTATAAGGGCATAACCTAGGTTTGAAGGTGATTTAACCAAACAAATCTCAGTATTATTGGCCCTTTTGGCAACAGTCCACGGAGCACGGGCTAAGGTCTCACCCAAAGTAGTATGGGAGGGTGCTAGAACCAGGTTTCCACACCCTAGAGATGTCTGATGAGTTCAAGAGGTCCGCAGTTCAACCCTGCACGCGCGTCACTACATGCACTTTCCCGTACCTCGCAGCCTACGATGCTACCTTCACACAAACTACTCGTGGCTCGAATGCTGTTATTACCCAACTCCTTACTATTATTCCACCATTAGTTGATTAATCAAGCCTATTTGTATGCGTTAAGTTATATTTAGCAATATCAATCATTCATACAGGTGCACACAGTAAATAATAGTACATTTGTAATTTATACCCAACATGTATTAACCCAAGAACAAATGCACAGAGTTATGATAAAACTTCTCTTTATTATTTTCTTTCTCGATTACAGATTCGACTCGGCCCTACGCACTCAGCTGCAGGTTTTCGCGCACTTAGTTGTGGACTACTAGGCTTCTACGCACTTAGTTGTAGAGCCTTCTCCTACTCTACAACCCAAGACACACTTAGTCACTTAGACTCTATCTTCTTGCTTCCTTCTTCCTTCGTTATCTTTTACAATTAGAGCCTCACTCTATTTATACAATCCCATGGTCCACAGACCATGGGTAGGCCAACATTACATTACAAAACTAGGGTGGACAACCCTCTGACTCTATCATACATTTCGCGCTCCGCGCCCACAATTCACGGAGTCTTTACAACAATATTGGGTCAAAACTTGGGCTTTGAGCCACAAAACATGCCTTGGGGGGATTCCATGCCTAGCAAAGAGCCATCAAACTTTTAGCATACACCCACCCATTCATACAAGACAAAGTCTCTCCAGAAGGCCTACCATCTCTTGGTTATCTTAGCTTGCAGTATCCATGGTCAGCAGAGAACATAGACCTTTCTTGAAGGGTGGGAAGTCTTATTAAACTAGGTTGTGAATGAGTGAAATTCATTAAATTGGTCATATTTTTTGGCTCAACGGTTGAGAGCCCATGTAGCACAAGCTCGGAGTCCTCCCAACGGCCAACAAGCAAGGTTTTATATGTTTGCGTATTTACTAGATGCAATCTATGCACAATATCAGTTTCCTAGAATGAATTAGACATGGACACCACAAGAAACTTCCCTTCATATCTATTGCAAGCGTCTTTCAGATTGCAGTCATCGAGGAGTAATGGAACAACTAAATTACCATTTCATCATCCTACTTTACAAGCTCATCTTTGAAGAATATCTACCTTTCATGTCATGAGGAGAAATGGAGGCAATATAAGAGATCACAGATTGGTATGCCTCACCAGGTGGCACCTTTCTTAGAGTTTTTGGCAAAGAGAAGAATCTGCATGTTTTACCAAGGTATGCCACCGACTATCTTGTCATATAAGAAGTGTCATATCATCTCACCACAGGGTTGTTAGTAGCTTTGCACAGGAAGAAGAAAGCACCATGGCCCACTCTTCCTTTGAAAATTTGATTATACGAGATAAAGAACTTGAAAGTCATGGATACCAATGGAAATGAGGTTGTGAGGTTTTCATTCAGTACTCGAAACTTTAATTTGTATGATCCCTGTGGAATTTTGAAAGAATATTGTGCGAGAATTAAATTTCAGTGGATTCACGGGGAATTTCATTAGCCAGAGGAGGATCCTTGGAGGAATTGCTATAATGCCTCCAAACTCTATGAGTCGGTCGGTTTAGTAGGGAATTCACAGACTACTCCATAGAGGGTAGCAACTCCAGAATAAACAACAACAAAAGGTGGAAATCCCATGTAGGACAAGGAAGAGAGAAAGATTGTCAACAACCGAGGGGGGAGAACAAAGCTGCAAAATGAAAGCAAATCCTATTGCTATGAAAGAAGTTTTAGCAGTAGAAGAGAAGAGGAAGCAGAGGATACAGAGATTAGAGCTGAGGAAGGGAGAAAAATAGAGGTTGCAGGAAGAAGAAGTAAGGTTGCATGAAGAAAAACTAAGGTTGCAGGAAGCAAAACATAAACTGAAGGAAGAACGAAAGTTGAGGAGGATAGAACAAGAAGAAAAGGAAAAGAAGGAAGAATAAGAAAGGAAAGTGCAATGGTTGGAGAAACAACACTAATATAGGTTGAAGAGATAGAACAAAACCAACCCATATCTAAGGAGGAAGGTGAATAGATGCAGGATTAGGAGCTTGCATAGCAGATTGAGCATTTGCTTGAAGTTACAAATATGGAGATGGAACAGGAGGTGAAAAATGAAGATGTTGACCAAATGTCGAGAACACCACAGGTCACCATTCAGTCTCTACCACCTCTAGCAGAAGATCCAGCCCCAAGCAAGGAAGGGGATGTTGTTGCTCTTGATGATGATATGGTAATGGATGTGTAAAATATGTCATTTAATGAGTTCCAAAATAAGATTGTACAAGCACAGGGAAAGAATTTTTCAAATGATCACACATCACCTGCATTCGTTAAAAAAAGGGCGATAGTGGCAGACACCAGGAAGAATCCAAATTCCATTGTCAAAGCCAAATTGGCCTTTGCAGGTGCAATGAGATCAAACATTCAATATTTGACGATTGAGAATGAGAAATTGGCACAAAACTTACACCTGTTAGGCAAGAGGTAGAACAAATCTGCACAAGAACATAGAACATAGTTTCTGTACAAGTCTACTTGGAGGAAATGAGAGCATCAATAGTCAATGGAGTATCAAAACTTGGAGAAACCACGTGATGAGCCTTGGTATTGCAACAAGAATACTGCAACTCCAATGGCTACAGACTTTAATTATCAACCCGGGGTTTGTACAAACTTAAGATGTATCGACACTATATTTGTGACATATCTTGTGCCCTTCCTTTGCTATCATGATGTAATGGAGTGCATGTACTGAAGCCAAATCCTAAACTAATTGCAGAAAATGAAAAGTTCGAAATGGAACCTTAACCTATTGTAAGAAAGAAAGTACAAGGAAAGAGACTGAAATAAAATTCTAAAACACACCATTTTCTAACTAACTGCTAACAGGATTTTCTTCAAAATAATGCTAAGTTAACATGTATGCAATCCTACTATCCTAAGCATACAGATTCAAACCATCAAACCTTCTACTATTGTGCCTGTAAATGAATAAAATAAATATGTTTTTCTTTTTGTCTTTTTTCATGTGAGAGTATGAAAACTAATCTCTTTTGGTGATGTGGAAGGTGGCTTGGAGATGATGGTGGATGGTTGGAAGACTTGGGAGACCGTTAGGTGACCTTGTGTGGCTTCCTGGAGGTTTTCCCTCAATTCCGCCTCAAAACAGGCCACTACAGGAAATCCTACAGGATGTACTAAAAACCTACAGGATACAGCCAGGAGCAAAACGATGGGTGTTGGAGGTGATGGAAGGCTTAGGGAAGGTGTTTGGTGGATGGAATGGAGTGATAAAATTCCTAGTATCACTCACAACTCAAAACCAAAGTTGGGAGATGGATGGATTTTCTCAAAACACTTGGAGAAGTTTCCTTGTGAAATGATGAAATTGGTGAGGGTTTAATGACCAAGCAAATCAAATCCAAATTGGATGGGACAACCTTTTTTATTAAATAAGATGTCTTAGGTCCCTATTCCAAGTGGAATCACTCAAAAAGATCTCTATTAAACCATGCAAAAAAATAAAAAACATTACTAATTGAAAATCTAGAAATTCAAGAACTAGTGAGCTAGTAAATCTAAAAAATGGCTAACCAAATCAAGTGAAAATGCAATGGGGTAGTTTTTGTTGTGAAATATAATGTTTTTTGATCTAATTCAAGTGGAAAAATCTTGATTGAAGCTTGTTAGCATGCTCTAAAAAATAGTAGAAATTTATTGTTCTTTGCTAAAAAGGAGGTCCAACAATCTAGATTTAGGAATAAGAAGACTAATCCAAGCAACTCAATGATTACTATGAACTTCCAAAGCTTTTCCAAGAATTAAATAATGCTTGTGATCCTGCAAAAACACTTACATCAACCATTTAACTCAACCGTACAACAAGAAATCATTAATACTAAATGCAGAAATAGAAAGAAATAAAAACTAGAGATGCATGTGAATAAGCAGTGAAAATAAGGAAAGAAAATGATACAAAAGGGCTCTGAGGCTCCTAGGATGGCCAAGCCCAAGGAAATTGAGAGACCTATGGAGGAGAACAATATTTAGAAGCTGAACATGATACCAATCTTCATTATTTTCATCAATAGAATTACATCCCTGCAAGAAAGTACAATGGAGCTGCAAAACTACAAGCTCTCTCCATAATAACACCAATGAAAATCTATCCCTAGAGGAAAATTCGACTTCATACTTATACAAAATTATTAGGAATCATTCCCCATGGATGGAGAAATCTTTCCTCGCCTAGATCCCTTGATTAGTGGATCTAGTCCCCAATACTAGGAATTTGCATTAAATGGCAGGGAACACATTCCTAGATTTTCTCAATCATTCCCTAGAGGCAAATTCGATTTGGTAATTATAAAAAATTATTAGGAATCATTCCTCATGAATGGGGGAAGCTTTCCCCACAAGAATCCCTTGATTAGCGGATCTGTTCCCTTGATTAGTGGAACACATTCCTATTTTTTTCTCAATCATTGGATTTCCACAATATGTGCAATAATTCCATAATATCTTGTTGATTTATTATTTATTATTGATCCTCCTGTAGTAGGGAACAAGTCCCTAAATTATCTCCTCCTCAAAATCTTCATAATCTACCCAATATTCTCATAATATTCCACAAAAATAAATAATATTAGGCACAAATATCCAGTTATTCATAAACCTTCCTAATGAATATATTAAATTTAAAAATAAATTATCTAATGCATAAAGAGAGGTTTAATGTGCTGAAGGATGGTCATAGGCCTTAATTGATGTTTAATTTAGAGGCATGGGCCTTACTTTATGTATAATTTAGAGGCCCATCATACACCCTGCTGAAAGTGTTGCTCATCCTCTGAGCAACTTAGTGACCTTGTTGTGCCTCATCCATGGCCCTGGTGGCCTCTCTCTTGTGCATTAAAAATATTGGCTGCAAGTTCTGCAAGGACAAGCCCAAACACATATTTGTGTAAATAAGAATCATTGTTTCTTGAGACCATTAGCTTGCCTTCTTCCCCTTATTCAAGATGGGTTTTTTGAATATCTTTTAGTTTGGTAAGGTCTTCCACACCCTTATCAACCTTCTGCTAGATTGTTCCACCATTTGGATACCTCTAACACCTTCAAAATGCATTTAGATTAGAACTACGACATCCTGTAGTAATTCCTGTCAAAACTATAGGAAACCTACAAGAAACCCTATTAAAACTACAAGAAACAATTTTTGAGCATAAATGATATTCTAAGCCTAGGATAGGCCCTCAACTTGACTCCCATGCCTTTTTCCCATTTTTAGGCCTTGGACAAAAGCTAGAAAGAGATTGGAGAACTCTTGGAAAACATATTTTCATCAATACACTTTGAGTTTTGTTTTGATGGTGAATTCCTCATTTCCTTTTGTTTGCTTCATCTTCTCTCTTGTGGTCTAGATGACTACTTAATGGCCTTGGAGTTATCTGTTTTAATTAGGTCTATCTTAAGCTCTGTCATCTTGGGGTTTAGCATAATTTGTTCATTTATTCCTTCTTGTAGAAACATTTTGCCTTCTCGTAGTAGTCATTCCTCCTCTTTCAGGGTATTCTAACCATATGGGAGTGATGAGAAATGATGAAGAGGGATTGGATGATGATGCTAGGGCTCAAAGGGAGTAGTGTAGGTTTGTGAAAATGGAGAGGATGGTATATTTTTTTTCAAGAATGAAATGAGATGGATGAATGATGAAGAGATAGTGAATATGAAGTGGTTGGAGGGCTTGGAGTGCTGTGGTGACTTGGCCTTTGCAAAAAAATCTTTTTTTTAACTGCTATCCTCATTCGTTGAAATCATCACCCTTCATAATTTGACTTTTTAACATTCCAAGAGTGAAGGAGTAAGCTGAAATTAACTAGTTGAAGGCAGTTGAATGCTAACCCATCCTTAGCTTATAAAACCTCATCTCTCATGCATTGACAACAAATTTCCAACTATAATATGCTCAAGAGAAGAGTTCAAGAATATTGCATACCTGTACCTACCTGATGGTTGTTGGAGAGACCAGCATGATGTTGCTAAGTTGATGTTGATGTGCAGGTGTTGGATGGTGATGCTGATGATCCTAATGCTATTTCTAAGCTCTGGAGGAGCCTCTTTGACCTTCAGATCTCCATGCTGAAGCTAACTGTAAATCTCTGGCTACTTCATCATCATATCCCCTCAATTTTTCAAAGGAAAACCATCCAATTGTGCCTTATGAATATCTCTAGTACAGGATGGTGCTGATGAATCCTCACTGTGTTGATGGGTTCCCCCGGTCATTTTTCTCTGATGGATGGAGGTTTGTATAGGTGTAAAAATTCTATGTATACAATTCCCTTATGCTACAATCACTTTCAACAAACTAGAAGGGTTTTTTATGTTCTTTTCACTTGGAAACATGTGGGGAAATGTAGAGCCTACCTCCTTAACACTGCTTGATGAAGCCAACCTCTATTTTTCCCTTTTAAAATTGCTCACTTCCAATCTTGTAGGTGTTGTTATGTATCATGTAGGATCTCAGGGAATCCTGTAGGTTTTCAGGACAACGAATTGTTTTGTCCATATCTCCCAAATGGTAGAATGGATTGACCTAAAAATTTCTGAGCATGTTTCCATCAACATTATGCACCTCTCCATAAACAAATTTTGTTCAATGGATGCATGGATCTTGAGAAAAACTAAATATTGCTGAAGGTGATGGAGGCCAGTTTCTTGGAAACCGTGCATTGGAATTTGCTGAAATTTCTTGGGCGTGTTACCATTATCCATATTCATCTCCCCATGAAACAAATTTTTAAATGGATGCATGGATATCAAGAAAAAACAAAAATGGTTGTAGGTGATGGAGGCTGATTTTCTCAAAAAATGTGCACTGGAATTTGCTAAAATTGCTTGATCATGTTACCATCAACCATACGCATCTCCACCTGAAACAACCTGGAAAATAGATGCATGGTTTTCAACTTATGGCAAAAGCAAATTTATGCTCTATGTATTTTTTTATCTTGTAGTAAAACAAAGCATCCTGTAGTTTTTTAGGACAACAGGCGAACTGAATAGCAGAAGCTTGAGAATGATGGGTGGATGGTGAAAATAGATGATGGTGATGGATTGGCATGGCCTTGGCCTTGTTGGAGAATTTGAGCAAAGGAGGAGAAAGTCAAAATTTGACTTCTTTTGGCTAGGCTTGACCAATTTTCCTTTTGGTACCAACTTGTTCTTGCTACTTGTAGATGTTGGAGAGTACATGCATTCATCAAAAATATGCATGGAGCAAGGATTTATTATTATTATTATTATTATTACTATTTTTCTCTTTTTTTTTTTTCTAGGCCTACTAGCTGCCTCAATGAGATTTTCAACTAGTACATCTGCCTAGGTGCCTCATGGAGGTTTTCAATCAATGAGCCAATCTGAGATGCCTCCAAGGAGGTTTTAACCTGAGATTTTTTTTTTTTTCTCTTATTTTTCATTTTTTTTCTTACCCTACCCTACTTGAAAAAAAAAATCACTTTCAAGGATAAGAATACTTCCAATGGAGCCATGTGCACATCAATATGAAAAACAAAATGACGTGTAGGCTTGAAATGTATGCTTTGACATGTACCTGGATTTCAAAGATCAAATGATTTGACCTTGAAAGGATCAAGCATAGTTGAAGAAGAGAGTGATGCTCCATCTTGTTGATTTTCTGGAACCAAACCTCAATATAACTTTGATGTCCTTGGTTTTCTTGCTTGTCTTGATCATTCTTCATGTCTTCTTCTACCATGACCTTCAAATATTCCTCTTTTTGCTGATTGTTCTCTTTAATACATGGAGGATTTGATGGTAACCATGAGGGAGCTTTCTCAATATTTGATTTTGATGTATGCTCTTCATCAAGTGCAACCCATGATTCTTTGATCTTCTCTTTCGAATCTTCTTCTTCTGGATGTATTCCTTCAATGATATCAAGAGAATCTCATTTTTAAAATACTCTGCCTGAGCTATGGTGAATACCATTGAGCTCAAGAGGAGATGTTTGGAAGTGTTGTACCTCAACATTGTAAGTGTGCTGAGCTACTTCAATGTGTGGGTATGGTAATGGTGGTACAGGTAGTTGAGTGGGAGTGGATATTTGAGATGGATGTGGATGGGGTTATAGTTGTGGTGGAGGTGAATGGTAAGGAAAACATGGAGTTTGGTATGGAGGATATTGAGGAAAACGTTGAGGATATTATGGATGGATCCCATAAGTTCCTTGCTAGCCTTATTGGCAAGATTGGTTTTGGGGTTGAGATGGCCAATGTTGCCAAGGAAAGGGTGTGTTCTAATTACTTTGTGGTGGATGTGCATAAACTTGAAATTGTGAATTACTCTCTTGCATCATATCAGGCTGAATAGGTTTCCATGGTTCTCTTGGAGCTATATAACATCGATGCATTAACAATTGACTTGCTCCATTGACCTCTTGGTAAACTTCCTTAAACCTTGGTAATGATGGACAATGTTTAACATCATGTGATTCTGCATGGACAACAAAAATATCAACATCTTCTTTTTCTTCATCTTGCATTCTTAACATTTCTACTTGTTTGGTTAGATTGCTAAGAATTTATGTTTTAAAAGCATCAAACAAATTTCTAAGTTTAGCTTGACTTACCAATCTTGATGTTGATTTACCTACTATTGCATTTCCTCTTAATATATGTTTGCATGTTTCACAAATTTCTTCAAATGATAATTGGTATACATCACATCTACTCATTATATTAAGGAGATTGATCCATTCATCCCTAATTGTTCTAAGTAAGAGAGTTTTTAGTGTGTCAGAACCTAAATGATGTAGTTTTTCCCTCTTAACATTATACATGAACCTATCTATTAGATTCTCTAGACTCTTATCTTATCTCTGGTTCATTCTAAAGATTTCCTCTTTAAGATCATGATCTTTATATTTTTCTATAAATATATTTTGCATATCATTCCATGATCTTATTGAATTAGTCCCTAAACTCATGAATCATTTAAGAGCTCTGTCCTTCAATGTTGTTGGAAACAATCTCAATTTTTGAGTTTTTAATAAGTAACCATAAGATTGACAAACAATTTCAAATTCAAAGAGAAAGGTTTCCGGATCCTTTGACCTTAGACTATGAAATTTTGGAAGAAAAGATGGAGGGATGTTCTTCATGTGCACACTGCCATCAGTATCTTCAATGGGAAATCCAAGAGGATATTCCTCATTGTCATCATCTCTATCCATTTCTTCTACATTCTTTGCCATATTCTTCTTCTACCTACAAAAGTGAATGGTGATGTGGCTCTTAATGCACCACGTGATCAAATGTGGGGGTGGGTTGGTCTTGGAGATTTTTTGTTTTTTGTTTTTATGGTTGAATGAAAAATATAATGCAATGCAATTTTCTACTTTTGAAATTAAATATGCCTAATGCAAATATTTTTTGTTTTTTCAAAAAGTAAAAAGAAATGAATCAACTAGGGAAGAAAATAATGCATACTTTGACACATCCGCGACAATAGTGCCAAAAAGTGATGAGCCTTGGCATTGCAACAAGTATGCTACAACTCCCAAGGCTACCAACTTTAATTATCAACCCGTGGTTCGTACAAACTTAAGAGGTATCAACACTATATGTGCACATACAATGTGTCATTCCTTTGCTCTCATGATGTAATGGAGCATATGTACTGAATCCAAATTCTAAAATAATTGTAGAAAATCAAATGTTCAAAGTGGAACCTTAACCTATTGCAGGAAAGAAAGTACAAAGAAAAAGACTGAAATCAAATGCTAAAAAACACAATTTTCTAACTAACTGCTAATAGGATTTGCTTCAAAAGAATGCTAAGTTAACATGTATGCAATCCTACTGTCCTAAGAATGCAGATTCAAACCATCAAACCTTCTACTGTTGTGCATGTAAATGAATAAAATAAATCTGTTTTTCTTTTTATCTTTTTTCATGTGAGAGCGTGAAAGCTAATATCTTTTGGTGATGTGGCAGGTGGCTTAAAGATGATGATGTATGGCTGGAATAATTGGGAGACCCTTAGGGTACCTTGTGTGGATTCCTGGAGGTTTTCCCTTAATTCGGCCTCAAAACAGGCCACTACAGGAAAACGTACATGATGTACTAAAAACCTACAGAATATAGTTGAGAGAAAAACGATGCGTGTTTTAGGTGATGGAAGGCTTAGGGAAGTTGGTTGGTGGATGGAATGGAGTGATAAAATGCTTAGAATCACTCAGAACTCAAAATCAAAGTTGGGAGATGGATGGATTTTCTCAAAAAGGTTGGAGAAATTTCCTTGTGAAATCATGAAATTGGTGAGGGTTTAATGACCAAGAAAATCAAATCAAGATTGGATGGGAAATTTTTTTTTATTAAATAGGATATCTTAGTTCCTTATTCCAAGTGGAATCACTCAAAAAGACCTTTGTTAACCCATGAAAAAAAAAAACATTACTAGTCGAAAATCTATAAATTCGAAAACTAGTGAGCTAGTAAATCAAAACAATACCTAACCAAATCAAGTGAAATGCAATGGGGAAATTTTTGTTATGAAATATAATGTTTTTGTGTTCTAATGCAAGTGGAACCAACTCGATTGAAGCTTGTTAGCATGTTCTAAAAAATAGCAGAAATTTATTGTTCTTTGCTAAAAAGGAGGTCCAACAATCTAGATTTGGGAATAAGAAGACTAATCCAAATAGCTCAATGATTACTATGAACTTCCAAAGATTTTACAAGGATGAAATAATTCTTGTGATCCCACAAAAGAACTTACATCAACCATTTAACTCAATCCTACAACAAGAAATCATTAATACTAAATGCAGATATAGAAAGAAATAAAAACTAGAGATGCATGTGAATACACAGTGAAAAGAAGGAAATAAAATGATACAAAAGGGCTCTGAGGCTCCTGGGATGGAAAATCCCAAGGAAACTCAGATACCTATATAGAAGAACAAGATTTAGAAGCTGAACATGACACCAATCTTCATTATTTTCATCAATAGAATTACATCCCTGGAAGAAAATACAATGGAGCTACAAACATACAAGCTCTCTCCACAATAACACTAATGAAAATCTATCCCTAGAGGAAAATTCAACTTGGTACTTATAAAAAATGATTAGGAATCATTCCCCATGGATGGAGGAAGCTTTCCCGACCTAAATCCCTTGATTAGTGGATCTGGTCACCAATAATAGGAATTTGCATTAAATGGCAAGGAACACATTCCTAGATTTTTTCAATCATTCCCTAGAGGCAAATTCGACTTGGTACTTATAAAAAATGATTAGGAATCATTCTCCATGAATGGATGAATATCTACCCACCAAAATCCCTTTATTAGTGGATCTGGTCCCTTGATTAGTTGAACGCATTCCTAGATTTTCTCAATCATTGGAGTTCCACAATTTGTGCCATAACTCCATAATATCTTGTTGATTTATTATTTACTATTGATCCTCCGATAGTAGGGAACAAGTCCCTAAATTATATCCTCCTCAAAATATTCATAATCTGCCCAATATTCTCATAATATTCCACAAAAATAAATTGTAGGTTTTAACCCCATACAGAAATTACCTGCATACGAATTCTAAAACACAGAAAATAAACAATGCGAGAGGATAACACATAAAACACATATACACAGAGATTTTCCCTTGGATCCCAAAACTGGGACTACCAGTTTGACTTTTCATTATGTTCATTTCAATGTTACAATACATATTTATACATGTTGAAGCATTCAATACCATGGATCGAAAACCATCGCATCCAAAACCATGGACCAAAAACAAACACGTCCAAAAAAACATGTGCAAAAATCATGCACAAAACCATAGGTAGGTCCACCCAACTTAATATAGTGTCCAAAAAACAAAATTTTCTGGGGCACTGCCCTGGATGCCATTGAGGGGGGTTACCTACACCCCTCAAACCCCCTGTGACCCCCCCGCTACGCACTCGGTACAATGAAGGGGGGGTTCCGCCCCCCCTCTAACCCCCCGATTAACTACGTGGGCTTGTCGTGGAAACAAGATAACATAACCCAACATTCTCCCACTTGTTGTTTTCTTTCCACAAGGGGCCACAAGAGAGCTTAGTCATTTATCCAGCCCTGCAATGCCCATTGTTTCTCTACACCAAGAGAACTTCTCAGAGCTCACAAATTTTGTCAATGCATCTGTAGTATTCTTCAAAGTGTCAACCTCTACCAGCAACACCCTTTTCCCTTCTATCATATCCCTCACAAAGTGATACTGAACATCAATGTGCTTTGGATTTGAATGATATGCAGGGTTCTTTGCCAAGAAAATTGCACTTTGGTTGTCACAGTCTATCCTTATAGCTCCCTGTACTAACCCCATACTTGAACACAATATCTGCAACCAAACTACTTCCTTGCTTCCATGAGTGGCTGCCATGTATTCGACCTCTGTAGTTGATAGTGCCACTACAGATTGTTTCTTACTCATCCAACTGGCTACACCTCCAAATGGGTTAAACACATACCCACTTTTAGATCTTCTCTGATCTAGATCTGTAGCCCAGTCTGCATCAAAAAAGCCACAAATATCGAACACTCTGTCCAATCCTGGTCTTCCTTGGTAGCACAAAACATAATCACTAGTGCCACACAAATACCTCAAAACTCACTTCACTACTATGCAGTGCTCCTTCCTTGGTTTTGACATAAACCTACTCAATACTCCCACTGCATGTGAAATGTTTGGTCTAGTACAGACCATTACATACATCAGGCTACTGAGTGCACTTGCATATGGAACATGAGACATGTCCTCTTCCTCTTCTTGTGTCATGGGACACTATTTAGTAGATAACCTCACACCTACAAGATTAGGAACCTTCGTCGGTTTACTATCCTGAATATTAAACCTCTGTAGTATTGTCTCGACATACTTCCTCTGATTTAACTAGAGCTTCCTCTTTTCCTGGTCTCTTTTAATTTCCATGCCCAAAATATAGTTTGCAACACCAAGATCTTTCATGTAGAATTTGGAGGAGAATTAGGTCTTCAAATCCTGGATAATTTCTTTGTCATTTCCAACCAGCAACATATCATCCAATTAATTTAAAATACACACAATGATCTTCTTTGCTTATGGTGAAGCTAAGTACCTGTATAAATGTATCAAATTTTTTATACCACATCCTTGGTGACTGTTTTAACCCATACAGAAACTTATTTAACTTGCATACCCTTTCTTTCTTACCCTTCACCACAAAACCTTGAGGTTGCTTCATGTAGATCTCCTCTTCCAGATCCCTGTGAGGAAATGTTGTCTTCACATCCATTTGTTCTACCTCAAAATCAAAAGCAACAACAACAGATAAAAGTAATCTAATAGAAGTTACCTTGGAAACAGGAGAAAAAATATCACCAAAATCAATTCCCAGCACCTGGGAATAACCTTTTGCTACCAACCGAGATTTGTATTTCTCCACCTTTCCTTCTGCATTTTTCTTCTTTTTGAACACCCATTTTCTGCCAATGGGTTTCCTTCCAGCCGAAAACTCCATCAGATTCCAAGCCTCATTTTTGTGCAAAGATGCCATTTCATCAACCATGGCCTCTTTCTAGAGTTTTCCATCCTCTAAATCTATTGCTTCATT
>APFE030904296.1:64453-107149 GCA_000404065.3 Pinus taeda
TCCTAGACCAAAAGATAAGAATGTCATAGGGACAAAATGGATATTCAAAAACAAGTTGAATGAAAATGGGGAAGTTATTAGAAACAAAGTCAGACTTGTTTGTAAAGGGTATGCTCAACAAGAAGGAATCGACTTTGAAGAAACATTTGCTCACGTTGCTAGACTTGAGGCCATCTGAATGTTCCTTGCTCTCTCTAGCTCTCAAAAGTTCAAAGTATTTCAAATGGATGTGAAATCAACTTTTCTGAATGGAGACTTAGAACAAGAAGTTTATATTGAGCAACCAGATGGATTCATCCTTGGAAATGATCCAAAACTTGTATGCAGACTTAAGAAGGCTCTCTATGGTCTTAAACAAGCTCCAAGGGCTTGGTATTATCATTTGGAAAAATATCTTCATCAACAAGGTTTCTCAAAAGGATCAACAGATAGCAATCTTTATATAAAAATTGAAAATAACAAATTGCTAATACTTGTTGTGTATGTTGATGATATCATCTTTGGCAGCAATGAAGAAGCCATGAGTCAGAACTTTTCCTTGGTAATGCAAAAAGAATTCAAAATGTCCTTGCTTGGAGAGCTGACATATTTTCTTGGATTATAGATCCAACAAAATGAAGGCGGTATCTTTTTATCTCAAACCAAGTACCTCAAGCAGATTTTGAATAAGTATGGCATGGAAGATTTGAAACCTATATGTACCCCTATGGTTACAGGATGCACCCTCAGTGCAAATGATGAATCAACAGCAGTGCATCAACCAACCTATAGATCCATGATTAGAAGTTTGCTCTATTTAACAGGTACCCGACCAGACATCATGCATGCAGTAGGAATGGTTGGAATATTTCAGGCAAATCCTAAGGAAAATCATCTTTAGGCAATAAAGAGAATTTTCAAGTATCTTCAAGGAACTCAAAACTATGGCCTATGGTATCCTAGAGATGCGGATATCACTCTTCATGCTTATACAGATGCAGATTGGGCTGGAAGTGTGGATGACAAAAAAAGAACTAGTGGCAATGCATTCTTTATGGGTTCCATATTAGTATCTTGGTTCAGCAAGAAACAAAGTTCTATTGCATTATCTACAGCTGAAGCAGAATATGTGGCTGCTGCATCTTGTTGCACCCAACTCCTTTGGATGATGCAAACATTGCAGTATTATCAAATCACTTGTACTCCACCTATCTCCATCTTATGTGATAATACAAGTGTAATCAACATTTCAAAGAATCCAGTCATGCATTCAAAGACCAAGCACATACCTATCAAATATCATTTTCTTCGGGAACAAGTGCCGGAACAAAAAGTCAAGTTGGAGTATGTTCCTTCTAGGGAACAAGTTGTTGATATACTCACCAAACCACTACCCAGGGAAACATTTGAATACCTCAGATAGAAGCTGGGAGTAGTTGATGCTTCATCTTGCTGTTGAAACTTGTCTGTTTCAGAGAAAAGTTGTTGTATGCGAGTTGGATGAGGAGGATCTGCGTACATATGCAGGTTTATGCAGATACAGTCGCGTATATGGAGGTTTGAAGGATATCAGTAGGGACAGACTCTAGTTGAAGATAGCCTGATATGGGTCTGACAGAGACCATCTGGCACAGGGTCAGGGGGAGCAGATAATATTCTAATGATGCATTGTTGGCATTACCTTAGAAGCTTTTGGTTCAAATTCACAACTGTTGTTTGGTTTCAGGTGGAACACATGCAGAGGAAGAACAGAAAGAGAACATGGTTGTTGATCTGAATAATGATTGACAGATGCTGCTGATAGTAGTTATTGATGACTTTCATAGTCTTGCTCTAGATATTTCGTCTCTATGTCATGTATCTCTTCTTTTTATCAAGGTCATGTAACGATCTATTTTGGTTTCCCCACTATCCCTGGGATGAATGATGTCATGTAATTAGTTGTCATATGTAAATTTCTAATGTATCCCCACTTGGTTGGATGGATGATCCCCACTTGGTTGGGTGATGGATGTATGTATAGAATCTTTTGGTGATAAGAAGGTCATTTATGATGTGTAGGTCATGGTTCTTTTTAAAGAACATCTTTTTGCAGATCTTGCCTACAGTCAGGGGGAGCATGTTTAAGCTCAGCATAGCAGATATTTCAGCATGTACTAAGGGGGAGCACAACCCTTTGCCCTTGATGACAAAGGGGGAGAATGACTTTAAGGATCTTGGGGTTGCCATCAAGTCCAAAGGGGGAGATTTTTGGAATTATTGCATAGGTTTGGTGCCATGGCACAGGTGTTGTCCTTGATGGCAACTCACTCTCATGACAGATCACATTTAAGGCTCTCAGAATGAAGGAAATCATATATACGCAAGTTCACCTTAACAAAGCCGCATATACACGTGGGGTGGATGTTCCCAAGGCATGTATGCGTATACACACACTTGCATGCAAGGAAAAGTGCGTACATGTGGGAGAATTTATTTTTGGTCCATGGTATTTAGTCCTTGGTATTTGAACCTATGGTTTTGGGCCTGGGTATCTCGTCATAAGTGTTGATCCCAAGTATTGGGTCCATGGTATTGAATTGTTATGGTTTTTGGACCGTGGTATTGTGAAAGGCCTAAGGCTATAAAAGAGGAAGGAGATCATTTGGCAAGGTACTATCTGAATTATTGAATATCTGATAAAGGCTAGATCTTGAATACTGTGATTGGGTTATGGTGCAGATCTCGATCTGAATGAAGAAGGAACCTGAGCGCAAGGAGAAGGATAAGTTCTATTGATGGGTCAAAATCTTAAGTCTTGAATGATAATATCTTTGTATGATTTTGAGCTATTCTATGGGGCGCACACATGATCTATAAATCTAATAATCTGGGTTAACTAATCTCTGAATGATTGAAAGAATGAATTATCCTTTATAGATCTGTACACAGGTTCAATGAAGGTAAGGCGTGTATACACGCAGTTTCTTCAAGTGAAAGAGGCGTATACGCAGGTTGGTCTCAACGAAGAAGCATATACACGAAGTTTCTACAAGTGAAAGAAGCGTATACGCAGTCGGAGAAGTGTTTATTTGATTCAGTACTAATGGGTGAAAAAGAGATTGTTTGATGATTGGATCCAGTGTGAAAACTTATGAAACGTGGTCCCTGGAAGAAAAGAGAGGGTTGTAGCTCTCTGCAGGTTGCAGCCCGCATACTAGTAAAGAACTGCACCAGTACAGAATCATTGTAAAAAGAAGTTTCCAATTGGAAAGATAGAGACATATTGCAGCAGGTGGTTTTCACCCACATTGGGTTTCCACCTTATATCTTATGTTCTTGTGTGTGATTGTCTTCTGCTCTGTTTTACTATTCCTGGTTACTGTTTATATGATTTTGATGTATAGATTAATATTCAACATCTGTAGAATATATTAAAGTATAAGTCTGCATGGTATACGCGGGTTTCCTTATCTGTAGTTGCGTATATACACGGTTTTCTCTAACTGAAGTAGCGTATATGTTATGGGTTTGAAAAGAAATTAATTGACCAGATAATACTGATTCACCCCCCCCCCTTCTCAGTATTATTCCAACAATATTATTATTAGTACAACCCCTTATTATATTTATGTACCCATTAGTGTCCATATTGTTACTTTGTGCCCATAGAAGCCCCCTATTGTTATTATTGTGCCCTTAACAATTTTATTGTTATGTCGGATCTGATTATATTATGACCCCTTAAACTCCTATATATAGAAAGGAGGTCTTTTCATTTGTATCATAGAAGAAATTGTTCATTTATGTAATGTAAAGGAGGTTGCCCCCTCGAAGAGGCTGAATTCTAAGGCGTTGATCTATCTTTTCTATCTTTCTTGAAGCTGGTTTCATAACATTTAATGTGTTGAAGGATTGTCATAAGTCTTAATTGATGTTTAATTTAGAGGCATGGACCTTAATTTATGTCTAATTTAGAGGCCCATCACCATGCATAATCTCTATGAGGAGTTTGTGACTATACATAAAGCAGTTATCCGTTTGCATGGCCTACAACAAAAAATTAAATATTTTGTTACAACTCTCAAGAAAATACAAGCTTACATTACCTATGTGAAAGAACGGGTAATACGATATAAAGGGGAATTTCTTGACTTAGTGAAGAAAATGAAGCCAGAGGTAGAGCTAGAGAGAGTGAGAGTTCATATGTTGATTCAAAGCAACAAACAGCTTGCCTCATTTATTGGTAGCATTCAGGCCTCATATGTACAGTTGTTCAGTAGTATGGATGTATTGGTGAAAACACATAATATCCCATTAGTTGGTTTGCTCACCAAAGCCAAACCCAAGAAGCAAGTCCGACAGGAGATTGAAGAGTACATGGAGCAGCTGAGACAAATTTCCACCAAGGAATATTTGGATCTGAACAGATAGAACATGTAGAATTACATCAGTGGTCCTATCCAAATTAGTACGATGTTGCTCATGCTTCACAGGGAAGTTGAAACTAGTTCCAAGTCATTGTACCCAAATTCCATGGATGCTACAGTCCACTTTAGCTACACTCCGTCACACAAATTGGGCATGTCATCACACAATATCAATCTTGGCACTAATAAGTTACCACGAAGCATCAAGTAGAAGTTGGTCAACTAGAGTTGTCCCAAAATCAAGCATCATAGTGTTTCGTCTTGTTAGGATGTCAAGTTGTCTTTGCTTTATTTTCTCTTATATGGGTACAAGTGTAAATTGTAATATTATGTGTAATTATGTTGTAAGGAAAATTCCATGTGTCAATATTGGAATATGAAGAGTCATGATGTAATGTAGTGAGTTGTTTTGTAAAGAAGTTGAAGAGTCATGAGGGTAGTCCAAACGTCACAAAGGGGAGTTGAAGAGTCACCCCCTCTTATTATAAATAGAACCTCATAACTCATGTAAAGGGTATTTTGGAGCCAAGATTTTGGCTAGGCATAGGCTTGGAAGAAGCTTGAGAGTATTGTGAAGAGCCTTGGCTTCTACGTAGTGTAGAGCGAGTATGCTTATTTGGAGGAGCAGGTGTTCTTGACTTTAATTTTCTACTATTGTGGCTAGTGGTTTGTCAATGGTGTATGTATTAATGGAGCTTTCAATTACAATAAAACTCAGAGCTGACATTCTTTCATGCATATGTTGTGAATATAGTAGGACTATTCTTATTGTATTTGAAATGTATGTTATTTAACTCACACTTATTCTTATGAACTATTTCATTTTCATTTGTATGAATCTTGTTGAATGCATGTTGTTGTATTAATTTGTCACCTTAAATTGTGGACTATTCCGAATGTTAACTTGTGATGTCATTATGCTTGTGTTTTCCTTTCAGGCTGCATATTATTAGAGGCTTCCAAGGGGTTCACTTCCTTTTCCCTTCATGCGTTGGAGCCTTCATGCATATAACTTGACTTTCCGCAAGGTCACACACTTCCTCTCACCAAAGTTACCATACTTCACTCTGTGCATTTTCATAGTTAAGGCATAACATTACCACCCACTGCTAGGACTCCTACTCCAAAGGGTGTGAGGTCTAGTTGGGAATTCATATCGGGGAGATCCCCTGAAAGTTGGTGGGTCTAGCACTATCAACAAGATATTAAGTTCACTTCCAAGTTTTGGAAGGAGTTGTTTGTAGGTTTGGGGAATTTTTTTCCTTAAACATGGCTTATCATCTATAGACGGATGGAAGAATAGAGAGGGTCAACATGATATTGGAGGATATGTTGAGGATGTATGTGATGCATCAAAAATAGAAGCGGGAAGAGTATTTTCCACTGGTTGAGTTTGCTTACAATAATGGGTATCGGGAATATTTGAGGATGAGTCTTTTTGAAGCATTGTATGGGTGGATTTGTAATACTCCCATCAATTGGAATGATCTAGTGAACAAGATGTTGATTGGACCACTATGTTGGTAGCGATGGAACAAGAAATGTAGGTAATCAATAATAATCTAAAGGAAGCATAGGACAAACAGAAAATTATTGCATATCGGATCGGGTTGTTTAAGGAGTTTCATGTTGGGGAACATGTGTACTTGTGCATCAAGCCAAAGAATTTCTTATTGAGGATTGGATCATGTGCCAAGATGGAACCTCAATTTTGTGGATATTTTGGTACTCTTGAAAGGATTGGTCCAATAGCTTATCGACTTGCACTTCCTCCGACAATGAAAGTCCATGATGTTTTCCATCTATCATTTCTTAAGAAGTATGTTAAAGATGTTGATCATGCGATTCATATTTCTATCTTTCAAGTGGAGCCAGATGGATAATTCAAGTTGGAACCTCAATGTATATTTCATAGAAATATTCTTATGCTCTAAAACTGAGCAATCCAGTAGGTTAAAGTGTAGTGGAAGCACTTTGGGCCTAATGAAGCTACATGGGAGATGGCAGATCAAATGTGGGCTATGTATCCTACTCTATTCATTGGTTGAGTGAATGTTTTTGGTATATGTTTTGGTGTGATGTTTTTGGTATATGTACATATGTATATGGATGTAAATACTGCCACGAGTTGCATTATAAATATCCAATAAGCGGTATGGGTGTCATGTTGGTTTTCTTCTCAGTAGGTTGGGCATTGTAAATACTGCATCAAGTTAAGTTATAAAGCTCCATGGGTAGTATGTTTTTCTTTTAGCAGTATTGTTGGGTTTAAGTGTCATTGAACACTAATGACAGTGTTCCACCAAGGGGGAGTGTGCTTTAATAACCATGGTAAAAAATCCGTGTAATAAAGTTCATAAAGGAAAAATAATAACCAAGTTCATGGGAAACATATTCTAAGTTGAGTGTTGGGAAAAACATCCTAGTGTGGGTGTTCATTTGGTTTATTATGGCTAAGTGAAATTGGCAAAGGAAATGACAAAGGATTTGGAAAAGCATGAGGAATTAATTGGAGTTTTATTTATGAAAATAATGGAAATTAGGAGAAAAGGAAGGCGAAAGGTCACAGGTTGCATTTGAGGAGGAAAATGAATCAAAATAATAGAAAATTGAAGAAAATAAAGGCCTCATTAATAAAGAGGCTTATGAGGATCAATTGATACCTTTTTGTCATTTCATTTTTGGAGTTCTCTCTTTATTCCCTCTCTCACTCTTGGACACTTAGATTTTTCTTGGAGCACTTTAGCATTAGATCAATGAAAGCAAAGATCAAAGAAGGAAGACTAGGATCAAGTAGCTATAATGGGATTACTTGCAGGGATCGAATTTCATGTGTGATTCCATTGCTACTTTTGGCATGCATGGTACATACATGTGTCTATTTGGTTATCTTGTTGTCATTGGCATGGGCTTTTCCAGGCGTGATATTGTTCTTCAACCTTACCTTTCCATTTCCAGATAGCCATGGTGTGATGGGTTCTCTTTTATTTGGTTAAAATGGATTATTGATTGGTTTCAAAAAGAAGTGAGGATGTCTCTAAAAGAAAGAACAAAATGCCTATGAATCCCTTTAGAAATGGGATTGCGGTAAAGCCAGATTTTGTGTGCCTCGCTTGGCCTATCAATCCTCGACTAGTGAATGGAGGGATATACTGTAAATCGTATAGGTATGTGCCCTCGATTAGGCCTAGGAATCCTTGATTGATGAATGGTAGTATATACGGTAAATCCTAGAGGGTGGAGTCTTTATTAGGCATAAGAATCTTTGATTGTTGTATGGTGGGATATATGGTAAAACCTAGAGACTAGGAGATAGGAAAATTCCTTACGGTGTAGGTGGAGAAATCCAATGGAATCCATACTTGTTTAGGTCCTAGTGATCCGATGGGGATTGTGCTAAAGTCTAAGGAAAATTGGTTTCGTTTGGTTTTGAGTCCCACATTCATGCTTGGAATATGGCACGGGGGTCATTGGCTAAAAGAAATATTTGGTTCAGCCAATCTATGGTTGATTAGTTCATGGAAGTTCCAAACCTCATTGGCTTTTGAATTCATTAATAATAGTTCCTTCTCCTTGGTATTTCATGTGTAATATACTGGTTCATATGCAATTCTTATGGTTGTTATATCCTTGTTATTTTTGTTGATTATGAGTATGTTTTATGACAGACTTGATGTATGGCTCTCATCATTTTTTTATTAGTAGTTAAAAGTAAACTAAATATATGACTTAATATATGATAATGCATGTAATGTGATAAGGAAACAATGCTTCTTTACGAATCTCAGATAAGTATGAGACCCCTATGCTCAAATCTATGGTTATGACCTGTAGATTGTGTATTTGTGACCTATTTAAAGAAATGTCTATCATGGCTAGTAGGGGTCCAGTCAATTCATTTATAAAATGTTTACATTAGTAGCCTTATTCCATTATCATTTATCATTTATGAAATTTTCATGAAGTTCTAGGTAGTGGCCTGAGTCTTGGCCCTAAAAAAGTGGCACAAAAGCTGGGGTCACCAACTCAGAACTAGTTGAAAAAGTCCATAGTCACTGGCATGCCTTGTTGTGGGAGAGACTACATGTACATCACTTTTATGGGAGCTACTGGGGGTCCAGTTTAGTGAAATTTCAATTTGTCTCTGTTGGGACGGGGTCCCCTGGGTCAATTTTGTTAAAATATTACAAGTCTCCACATTTTGAGGAGTGGAGAACGAGTAGCGCAGGTCAAATAGGACTCAAGGGGTTTTAGGAAGGTCAAAACCCATTATATTTTGGTATTGTTTTGAGATCTGCCCATGGTTTATGTACCATGGTATTGTAATAGAAAATAGTATCTAAAAGGGTGTCTTGGCGAGTCTAAGAAAATCAAATTAGATAAGTACTTGATGTTTGAAATAACTTTGAGACTCTAATTGTAGATATTTATGTATTTTGGGTTAAGGGGAAGGCTCCTGCAGTTGAGTGAGTGGAGACCTTGGTAATTCCACAGCTGAGTGCGCAAGCCCCTGCAGCTATTTGTGCAGGGTTTGGAAAGTTGTAAAGAGGAGATCTGAAGTAATACAAGATATTTGAAGCAATTTTGGGTCTATTTTTATGCACTTGTGTATTTTCAATACTTATGTGCAACTGAATGATATTTATCTATATTTTATCTTAATTACTCTGCGAAGATCCAGATCAACTGTTAGATGTTATTTTATGCATCATTAGATGTTTACGTTAAGCTTATAACTCTCTTTAAATTAAAGTCATTTGAGTTTCATGAATAACGGTTCGCAAAGGTAATATTAGAACTAAACTATAGGAAATGAATTAAACCCCATCACATATCCTTTTGGATGCAGAAGCCTAGTTCTAGCATCCCCCAATACTGCCTCAGGTGAGACTGTAGCCTATGCTACATGGGTTGTTTCCGAAAGGGCCGGTAGTGTGGGGTTTTGTTGGTTAGCATAGCTAACTCTGAACCTGGGTCCAAGCCCCCTCAAGCCAACAAATGGCTCCATTTTCAGAATCAGGATCTATTTGAGGGATGTGTGATGTGGCATAAGTGGATACTGACTAAGAAGGAAATTGAGAAGTGGATAGATTAGAATCTACATGTGTTTTTAGGCCAAGAAAATAGGAATCCACTCTTATAAAAAGAAATGTGGTTAAAAAGGTATCTTTACACAGAAGTACACACAATATTATTTTCATCTTTCCCTTGTGAATTATATGAGCAGCTGTCCAAATTAGCAGATAGCAAACCTACTTGTAAGCACGACCATCCTATTGTGTGGACTCCAGAATTAGTCAAATGTCTTTAAAGATCTGATTATAAGGTTGCAAGGGTTGTTTATTACTGGATTGATAGTATCTTGGGTGGTTTCATCACTGAATTTGCAATAGATACATCTGTGTCCTATAGGAAAGCCAAAAAACGATTCTTTGAAGGTTCGAGAGGTAAGTATCTGAAATCGCTAAAAACCTAGATTAAAATGCTTTTGTGTGAAAATAGGGTCATGCCTTTACCTTAATGTTTAAGAGGGGTCTAACTAGATCTGTGTGAAGTGGAAATCAATTCAGAGTATATCAAGACAAATTTGTCGAAAGTGAATACAACCCCTTATTGGGAGAGTTTGAAAGTGAAGAAGAATGAAGTAGCCCTAGTACGCCAAGAGGTGTGGCACAGACTCTAGATCAGGGTACATTTGGAATTCAACATCTCATCACTCCACCTCTACCTTCCCCTCCACCTCATACACCTACACCTCCACCTACACCTACACCTCCACCTCCACCTCCACCTTCGCTATTCAATATGAAAAATATAGGAAAAATGCCAGTATTCAGGGGTCAGGGATCAGAGGATCCTCAATAGTTTTGGTTCGTCGCAAAAGATGTGTGGAAAGCATAGTAGATCAATAATGATGATATGAGGAAAGGGAAAATTTTTATAGCGCTACAAGATAGGCCACTTACCTAGTATATCATATACAACACGACTCACCTGCCCGCTTCATTGGCTAATACGAAGGATGCATTGAACGTGGAATATATGAAGCCGAAATCGAAAGCTCAGTGTGTGACTGAGATCAAGGAGATTAAGTAGAGGGTTAATGAATCTGCATGGGATATAGATCAATGACTGAAGTGCTTACTAAGTCAAGCTAACCTTCAGATCTTAGATGAATGACATAGGGACTAGTACATAGCTTCACTATTGCCTCACTTAAGATTATCGTTATCTCAACAAAACATTGGGTCTCATGCCGAAGTATTGGAAATCACAATGAAGCTAGAAGCTTCACTGATCTAGGATACAAATGTAGGAGTTCAATAGATCCATGAGTAGCTAGCAAGCCTACATATGGAGTTACAGGATCTGAATAAGGGAAATCATGTTAAGTCAGAGACACACTCTAAAGTTTGGTGCACAAAATGCAAGGTTGATGGTCATCATAAGGATCAATGCCCTATGTTCTAGGATTATATAGCTACGAGAGGTCCTAACCCACTAAAACTAGAGTCTTCTTCTGGATCAAGCACCGGTGAAATTACCTGGTGTAGTATTTTCCAAGTTTCAGGACAACATTCAACCAATAATTACTCCCCATTACATGAGTTTATACAGTCTCCAAATCAATTTTTTTGTAACTTTTGCAAATCAGTTGGTCATGACGAGAGGAATTGTCAAAGCTATGAACTAATGATGGACATAACTTTGTTGTATATTATGTAGGTTGAAAACTGTGCGTAAAATGACCAAGGCTCGCCAACAACCATGGAGGATTTCAAGGATGAGGAAGAGGATGAGGAGGGGGAACTAGAAGAGGTTGGGGCTAGATTATTTGTAACAAATGCGAACAACTGGGCCACTTTTCATGTGTCTGTTAGAATCTAACACACCCTTCATGTCAGTACTCTCGTCAATTTGATCATGCTATAGAAGATTGCCTGATATTAATAGTGAACATGTAGGAGAAGAAGACCTAGTTCAAATGATGAGATCCGAGCCACAGGAAGACAATCCCAGTGTCAACATAGTAACTCGAAGTGGTGTAGCCACTGGTGAAGACAAGGTTAAAGGAATACAACGAGAATCAAAGTCATGGTTTTGAAAAGCTGGTGAAAATAATTTTGGGTTTGATTTACATAAAGAAAAAGAGACATTAAGGAGGAAACTAATAATTTTATGAGTCTAGGTGCTTCTACATCTCAGAACCCGATGTTTATAGCCTCGCGAAAGGAGAAACATGCAGATGCTATTGCAACCTAAGATTCAGATCCCACTGTGCTGAAATTGTTTTTACAGACCTGTATGAAGTTAGTATGGGATCAAAAGGTAGCAGAGGGGCTGCAAGAACTGATAGATAACTACACCAACAAGGATAAGCCATTACCAGGACATCATGTAGTCAATAAGGTAAACCAAAGCAAGAAAAGAACCGGTAGGGAGATGCAGCTGACTACATAGAGTGGTGATTTCGAAATAGATCAGGTAATCCTAGACTTGGGCTCCAATGCTAATGTCCTATCAAAGCAAACTTGGGAACGTATGGGAAATCCTAAGTTACAATGGTCGCCAATTCATCTGTGCATGGTGAATCAATAGAAAATAATTCCAATGGTGCGCCTACATGGAGTAACTATATATATTGAAGGTTCAAGAGAAGTGGCTAATTTTGAAGTTATTGAGATCATCGATGATATTAATCCATACCTAGTGTTCCCCGGGATTGATTGGGCTTTTTACATGAATGCAATCATCAAATTAAATAAGCGAAGCATGGTATTTGAGAAAAATTAACTTCAAGTAATTGTCCCATTGGATCCAACTGAAGGTGTGCGATACACAAAACCATATCGTGCCTATTATGAAGATGAAAACATTGAGCACATCAATAAGTTAACTGTGCGAAATGAAGATTGGATCAATCGCATTGTGGATGGAAGGTTCAACTAGGAAAAGGAAAACTCCTGCCAATCAAACTCAGATGAAGATGTAGAAAACTGGAAGAATCAGTTACATGAGGTCTCTACGCTGTGATGTAATCAACTTAAAAAATTTCTACGTTGTGTATCTACTAAGGTACGTAAGTTACCCTATTATGATAGCTTGGGCTATGTTAATATATTTCTTGAACATTTTGAAAGGGATGTGCCAGAGGAACATCGGTTCTAGGCCTTAGATCTAGTGTTAAGAGCTATGCCTCAAGATGGTGGGGTACGCACAAGGATAATTTTGCTGACTGGAAGGAATATCATCGAATGTTGTGATTAAGATTTGGCTATGTGAACACCCGAGTCACTAAAAAATACATAGAGAAGGATGATCCACATGAACATCTAGCATGGTGGACTAAGGCGTGGGGTGAAACACCTCAACCTAAGTGGGTGTATATATTTATTCACACCCTCAATGTTATCTTGAAGAACTAGTATTTAGAAACAAAGTTACAACATGGGACCGATGACTGCGATGAGATGAAAGAAAGTTTCTTGCTCACGTTCAGTTTTGAGGATGTGTTCACATGCATTGATGAAGTGCTTTAGGATATTAAAGCAACAATCTTCTGAACACCCATCGAGCCTATCACACGGGTACAACCTCACTAGAGTACGTAGCTACAACATGCTTTACAATGTTACAATGTTACAATAGAAGAAACTGAAGAGGATCCGCAAAATATTAATAACCCTGAATAAGAGGGAAAATGCGAAGTTGGGGGACCTAATGCAGAAATCCCTAATATTTCACAACTGGTGTGCACAAAGAAGGTGAACATTGGTTCAAAATCATAACCAAAATTCACAAACATTAGTGACTATTAGGATGAAGATACAATGGATAAGGTTGTTGAATTGTTACATGAATGTCAAGATATATTTCCAACCAAGTTCTCTGACTTGAAGGGGATAGTATGAGATTTTGGGGTGATGAAGATCAATTGAAAACCTTATGCGAAGCTAATTAAGCAGCACCTGTATCAGTTGAACCCCAAATACAAGGAAAAGGTATGAGAGGAACTCGATAAAATGCTTGCAACTGGAATAATCGAGCCTGTAGAGGATCTAAGTGGGTCAGTCCTATGGTGGTCCTAGAGAAGAAAACAAAAGGTTATATCAATATTTGCGTAGATTTGCTGAAGCTAAACGATGCATGCGTCCATGATCTATTCCCTAAGCCATTTGTAGATGAAGTTCTCAAGAATGTTGGTGGACAGGAAACTTACTCATTTATGGATTGATTCTCGGGATACCACCAAATTAAGATCACACTAGAGGATAGCAGAAAAACTACCTTCGCAACCGAATGGGGGTCATTTCAGTATACAGTTATGCCTTTCAGATGAAAAAATTCTCTTGCAATTTTCTATAGGGTGGTTGTCGTGGCGTTCAATGAGTTCATTCATAAGTTTTTAGAATTCTACTTCAATGATTGGACAATGTTTGGGCTAGTCAAGAAGCATGTCTCTAGTCTACGTCTGATGTTAGATAACTATAGGAAGTACCATATCTCTCTAAACGTAAAGAAATGTATTTCCTATGCACCTTACGAAATATTGTTAGGCCACATTGTCTGTAAGTAGGGATTGATGGTAGAACCTACTAAGGTCATCATTATTATCAATCTGGAGCCCCCTAGGAATGTAAAGTAGCTATGCACAACATTGGATCATACTAGGTACTATAGGAAGTTTATTAAGGCATATGTGCAGATCATTGTGCCCATGGAGAAGTTGTTAAAGAAGGATGTTACATTTAGTTGGGAGGATGATTGTCAGAAGAGCTTAGATACTTTGAAGGAGATTATGGTTATGACGCCAATCTTAGTATTCCCATATTGGAAGAAGGAACTTCATGTGCATGTGGATGTGTCTTGCATAGTGTTAGGAGTTGTATTAGCACAAACAAGGGCAGGAGATATCGATCACCTGATTGCCTTCCCTAGTTAGAAACTATCTAAGACCGAAAGGAACTAATCAACCACAAAGCATGAAGTTCTGGCCATGGTTTTTACACTACAAAAGTTCATATATTATCTACTAGGTACCCACTTTAAGATGTACACTAACCATTCTGCTTTGAAGTACCTCATCAATAAGCCTATGTTGGGGGGTGCAATCTATAGATGGTTGCTCCATTTTCAAGAATATGATTTTGAAGGCCCCTGTGCAACGTTCGCTTATTTCAAAGAGGGGACATCCCTGTAAGGAAATATTGAGGATATGCAGAAGAAGATGCAGATCATCACTGCATGAATGCAGCCATGGGAAGAAGAATCAGAGAAACTCTCACAGACTATGGAAGGAACGCTTAAGAGTATGCAACAGATGTAGCAAACCATCATCTTAGCAGCAAATGGGCCAACTATAAAAAAGTTCGTCAAAGAAGTTCGACAGGTTGCCATTCAATGCACGGACGTGATTCATCCTGTGAAGTCTTCATTCAGCAGCCTAAAAGTAAAGATCCAGAGCATACCAGCGGAGTGACTCGAGGACGAGTCATATAATTGTGTTGGGGGCCTATTGGGACAGGGTCCCTTTGGTCAATTTTGTTAAAATATTATAACTCTCTGCATTTTAAGGAGCAGAGTGCAAGTAACGCAGATACAATAGGAGTCAAGGGGTTTTAGGAAGGTCAAAACCCCCTATATTTTGTTATTGTTTTGAGATCTGACCATGATTTGCGGACCAGGGTATTGTAATAGAAAAGAGTATAAAAAAGGGTGTCTTAGTGAGTCTAAGGAAATAAAATTAGATAAGTACTTGATGGTTGAAATAATTTTGAGCCTGTAATTATAGATATTTATGTGTTTTGGGCAAAGGGGAAGGCTCCTGTAGCTGAGTGCGCAGAAACCTTGGTAAGTCCACAACTGAGTGCGTGGACCCCTATAGCTATGTGCGCAGGGTCTAGAAAGTTGTAAAGGGAATATATGACGTAATAAAAGATATTTGAAGTAATTTTGTGTCTATTTTTATGAAATTATGTATTTTTTGTACTTACGCGCAACTGAATGATATTTTTCTGTATTTTATCTTAATTACTCCATGAAGATCTAGATCAACTGTTAGATGTTAGTTTATGCATGATTAGATGTTTATGTGAAGCTTATAACTCTCTTTAACTGAAATTCATTTGATTTTCATGAATAAGGGTTCACCAAGGTTAGATCATAACTAAAACTATAGGAAACACCTTAAACCCCAGCACATAACCTTTTGGATGCAGAAGCCTAGTTCTAGCATCCCTCAGTATTACCTCAGGTGAGACTACAACTTGTGCTACATGGGTTATTTCCGAAAGGACTAGTAGTGTATGGTTTTGTTGGTTAGTGCAACAAACTCTGAACCTGGGTCCAAGCCCTCTTAAGCCAACAGTCCTTGGGATTGGTTACATGGAAGGGTTGGTTGGCTCCTAAAGGTTTTGTAGCATGTGTGGAAGGTCAGATTGGTTTGTTTTTCTAGTTCCATTTCCTTAAATGTACATGGGGATTTGAATCACATCATAATAGCCTCTCGTCACATGTTTCCCCAACAGACCAGTTAACTTGGGTAAATGTGGGAGAAGGGTGTTACATGAAGGAAAACTAATGCTAGTAAAATATACCAAGAGACCCATTTGTTTGAGAAAATTTCTAGCTATACAATTGAAAACAAGTTTCCAAAAAGGTTGTAAATTATATTTAATGCATATAGAACCAATGAAATAAAAATGGTCAAAACTTGAAGACTATCTAATACTTAAAGAATTCAATGACATATTTCTAGATGAAATATCTAGGTTACCTCCTAAGAGAGATTGATTTTTCCATTGATCTTATTCTAGGATCAACACTTTTATTTAAGGAACCTTATAGAATGAGTGCCCCTAAATTTATGAAGTTAAAAATGCAACTATAGGAATTGTTGGATAAATGGTATATTAGACCAATTGTACCTACTTAGGGGGTAATTTTTCTATTTGTAAAGAAAAAATATGTTACTCTTAGGATTTACATTGATTATAGACAATTGAATAATATGACTATGAAAAATAAATATCCCTTGCCTTAGATCGATGATTTATTGGATAAAGCAACAAGTGAAAAGATGTTCTCAAAAATCAACTTTAGATTAGGATATCATGAAGTTAAAATGAAAGATGAAGATATCTATAAAACAAATTTTAGAACAAGATATGTCATTATGAGTTTATGGTCCATCACTTGGTCTTACCAATGCACTAGCTACACTCATGTGTCCCGCAAATATTATTTTCAAGGAATACTTGGATAAATTTTTATTGGTATTTATAGAGGATATCTTCATCTATTTTGAGTCCAAAGAAGAACATGAAGAACATATTAGATTAGTTTTGCAAGCATTGAGAGAACATCAATTGTATTCCAAGTTTAGTAAATGTGATGTTTATCAAAGATGGGTATAGTATTTTGTGAATGCTATTTTTGGCCAAAGAATCTTAAAGGATATAGAGAATACCAAGGTTATTATGAATTGGCTTACTCCAAAAAAATGTATCAGACAAAAGGTCATTTATGGGACTTGCGAGATACTACCAAAGATCCATTAGAAATATTTTAAAAAATTGGCCATCCTATAACTTATTTATAAAGCAAGGGAGTAAATATATGGTTTACTAAGTTTGAAGAAAGAGTTAACTAATGCTCCAATTCTAAAAATTGTATACCCGAACAAAGATTTCATAGTATGTATAGATGCTTGTAAGGAAGGATTAGATGGATTAGTTATGCAAGATAATCATGTAATATTGTATGAATCCAAAAAATTGAAGAAACATGAAAAAAATTGTGTTCCCCATGATTTGGAACTCGCAAATATTATATATGCATTGAATATGTGGTGTCATTATTTGATAGGTAGGAAATATATTTTAAAAACAAACCGTATTGGACTAAGACACCTATTTTATTAACCTCATTTAAATGTTAGGAAAACTATATGGTTTGCATTTATCGAATATGATTTCAAAACCAAACATAAAAAAGGAAAAGAGAATAAGGTAGCAGATGCACTTAACTTAAGCATGCATGTTATACACTTAGAAACTATCAACACTTGTGAATATGATTTAGAGACCAAAATAAAAGAAGCCTTTAATGAGGATGAAGATTGTCTACAAATAAAGAAAGGGTTACAACAAGAATCGCCAAAATAGAAATAAGATGGTTATCAGATGGTTGTAGAAGGATTAATATTCTATAAGGATATATTTTATATTCTTGATTTAGATGAGTTAAATAATTTTCTTTGGATGAACTACACAAAAAACTTTACTCATGACACCCAAGATATTAAAAAATGGTCATTCTAGTATGGAAAAAATATTTTTAGCATGGAATGAAAATGAAAATTGTAGATTATATTGCAAGATGTATTGGATGTCAATAGGTTAAAAAAAACCTAAGCATCCATTAGTTTGTCATAATCTATACCAATTCATGAATGTAAATGGGATGTAATCACCGTGTACTTTCTCATGGGATTACCATGAATAGTAAAACAACACGATGCCATCATCGTTGTAATTGAAAAGTTGAGCAAGCATGCTTCCTTTATTCTTATTAGGTCCACTTTCAAAGTAGTGAACATTGTAGAAATTTCCATGAATTAAATCTTCAAGTTGCATGGAATACCTACCAGAATCATACTAGATAGAGATACAAAGTTCATTTCAAGGTTTTCAAAGGGATTGTTCTAAGTTTTGGGTACATAACTAAATTTTAAAAATTACCATCTAAAAACATATGAGAAAACATAAAGGAAAAATCTATTATTGGAAGACATGCTTCATATGTAAGTAATGAGAAAACTGAGCAAATCAGAAGACTACCTCATTTAATAGAATTTTCTCATCATAATGGTTATCAAGCATCAACACAAATGAGTCCTTTTGAAAAAGTATATGGTGAAAGGTGTAATACACATGTAATATTAGATAACTTAGAGAATAGAATCAATATTGGCTATAAAATGTTGAAATATATGGAGAAAGAAATCATCAATATCAAATAAAAAAATAAAGACAACCCAAGATAGATTAAAACGTTATCTATATATAAAATTAATATATAAAGAATTCAAAGTTAGAAAACATATGTATCTTAATGCGAAACTCCGAAAAGGTTCTCTTAAGATTGGATCCTATGCCAAACTTGCTCCCATTTTTTGTGGAACTTTTGAATTTTTAGAAGGGATAGGACCAACATATTATAAACTTTTGTTTCCTACAAATATTAAAGCATATAATGTTTTTCATGTATCTCTATTGAAAAAATATATACATGGTAATAACCATGTTATTGATTGGATCGTAATTAAGGTGGAACTAGCGAGAGAGTGATAGCCAAAACCTATATGCATATTAGACAAGAAAGTAGCATTGCTTCGAAATTGAGCCATCATGGATCTAAAAGTTCAAAGGAAATATTTTGGGCTTGATGAAGCTACCTAGAAGATGGAAAATGCCACGAGAGAGGCATATCCACCCCTGTTTTTCTCATAGAAAATTTCTAAACTAAAAGAACATCAAGGGAAATGTTATTCCAAAGGGGAGGGAATATATCCCAGTTTATCCACTTAGAAAAATTTATAATTAAACCTATTTAAAAATATACATGCATATTTTTAAACAGGTTTAATTATAGCATATTTCTACTTTTTGTTATATTGATTGCCATGGTATTGTATATATTGTAAATGTATTTAATTTTTCAACCAATAAAATGATGATGACAAAGGCCAGTAGAATATGAGCACCTAAATGGGATACGATACAACAAGTGGGGGAAATGAGGGGGTTTAAACTTAAAGTATTCCTTTATTATTTCTCTAAGTGTCATGCCTTATCATGTTCACCTTATTAAAACTATGAGTAATGTAGAAAATTGACGCAGGAAAACCCGCGTATACCCACAGTATGCATGTCAAATGCATATATCCTATCTGTCCCAGGAATTTCAACTCTCTGCCGAGTCAAATATTCACTAATTAATGGTTTTAGTCCCCCTTCATTAAATATTTGCGGAATGATTTGGTAATTAAACATAGTCTATCCTTCAATCCATCCTTCCTATCGACGCTCTTTATACATCCACTCATTGGGACTCATTCACCCTCCTAAACCTTTTTATCGCTTGTTGTCGCACATACAACCAAACCCCCACTCTATAACTTTGGTTATTCACGAACTTAAACCACAAAACCATCTATCAACGCTTTATTCTATTATAAACCTTTTATAATATAAATACTCCACAACATACAAAATCTCAACTTTTTCTCACTTTATTCAGCCTTTGCAAATTTCTCAATGCATGCCTTTATCGCTATTGCAATCGCGCGGATTAGACTAACATGGCTCTTAGGACTCCTTTCGCATCCAATATGTGATAAACTACAACTGGACTTCAAATACCATAAAACTGTGTCCATACCTTCTCGGGTCCGCTCTTACATCACACATCACATTATTTCTCGGCCTGCTCAACATCACTCATGCATTACTTCTTGGCCCGCTCAACATCACTCATCGCAATATCACATGTCGCATTTGTTAAGGGCTAAGGCCCATCTCCTATGGAATATTGCGATGCTATCTAATCATTGATCGCATCGGAAATCGCACCTCGCATGTTCCTGTGGCCAAAGGTTCATTCCTCATAATTGAAACATTGCGATGTGAGATTTATAGGTGATCCTCTACTGTTGACAAAGGCACCTGATCCAATGGTCAGCAATGATATCGCTCGTCGCAAATCGCAATCGCTTAAGGCAAGGTTAATTACTTCTGAAATATGTGATCCGATTCAAATAGGCTCCATTCCATGTGACTTAATCATGTCCGTTGATATGGTAGATCCAATGGCTCCTGTACATCAATGCTTCACTTCTTCACTCTTCTCTTCACCTGGGTTTTACGCCATTCCTTCAGCATTTCTCTATGGTTTTCGGGTTTCTTCAAGGTTTCTCATTCTTCCACTGTTCTGCTGCGTGACTCCCTCCTGAGCTTAAGTTCACATCTCTTTGATCACTGGCACTCCTAGACTTTTCTTTGATCCTTCAATTAGTTCAACGATCCATTCTGATCCTCCGTATCATGCTTCTCTCTATGTTTCACCTGAACTCCGCCTGCATACATATATTATGCAGAAACTCTGATTCACATGTAACTCATCATTCAATACTAAAATCACAAATTTATATAGTTTTGGAATTAATCTCTGTATAAATAAACAAACATTTACACAATTTCTCTCTGAGGCCTGATCTTCTAATGTCAGTGGCCTCTGTTTTACAATCTACCCATAGGCTTACAATCAAACCTCTCTAACCAGCTAGCCAACTATCTAACTTATCTAACTCACTCTTTTCTCTCCCTTTTTGGCTTACATTTATACAAAAGGATTCTACAACCAATTCTTGGTTTAGACCCATAAACTCCTCAACAAAATGCTAAAATCTCTTCCTCATCTCTAAGGATCCTCTCTAATCCACAAAATCATGAGCTAACTCCTAATTTGAGTTTTATAGTTAATTCTCAATCCCTCAATCTCTCAACTATCCTAAATCTCTCATATTCTCCTATATTCGAGAATATTTAGAAATATGTCTCACAATTCTTAATTAAATCCTCATTCTAGCTTCTCTCATTAAAATCACTCAAAACTCTTAATAATTACATTAATTCAACACTTAGGAAACCAAATTCCTTAAAACACAAGACCCCCTATGTCTACTAAAATACAATGATATTATTGGGCTAAATGCTCCTGCATCAGACTCCCAAAGTAGAAAATATTCATGATCTCCTAATCATGTGTCTTCATATGTTATTAGAAAACCTCCAGGGTCCCAAACTTTAGTTTGTAACTACCCAAATGCCTTGCAACTTTGCTATTGTTGTATGTTTGTTGTCTTCTGTTTCATCATCCTCTCCTTGTCAATCAGGTTTAATTTTTGATTGATCATCCTTCCGGCTGCTATTAATCTCCTCCATATGGACTGTTTCATCATTAACTGCCATAATTATTCAATCTCTATTTCCAGCACATCCTTGGACTGGTCCATATTCTGCCACTTACTTCTACCTCTTTCTCTTTGTTTCAGGTTGTTGTTGTTGTCCACTAACTCTTCAATATGTTGTTCTTCTCCTTGAAATTGTCGAATGTTATCAGTTACTCTTTCTCCTACGCTTACTTTTTCTTCGTTTATTTTTACTTTTTCTTCCTTCCTTTCATCCATACCCTCTTTCATAGTTATCTCTTTTTGCATTGAATCCTGGCTTCCCAACATTCTCTCTAGCAATTGGTCATCTCTGTTCCATGGATTTAATACTTCCACATAATCTTCTTCTTTCATTTTTATTTGACTGCTCATCTATGCCAAATTTTCTCCGGCATCTCCAACTAAAACTGCACTCATAAAACAATTGTTAAAATAAAAATCATAAGGCTTCTGCACCTTTTCTTCCTTTGGAAACAATTTAGCTTGCTGCTCTAATTTCTCCTCTTCTATCAGCACATCAGTGTGCTGACTCGACCTCTTTAAAGAATTCTCTAAATAACTCTCTAATGTACTCTCAAGGCTATCAGTTAGTCTTCCCTCCATATCATCTGCTCTAATGATGTATTTATGATCTTATCCATTGTGGTGAACTCCTTCCTCTACAATCACACTGTCATACTCTGAATTTCCTAGAAAATACTCCAGCAACTCTATTTCTTCGTGACACTTCATAAGTACTTCATCATTACTTATGATTCCTGCATTTATACAAAAATTATCAATATGAAAATTACAAGGTTCAATAGTCTCAATTGTTGCTTCACATATAAGTTCTTCAGATTGAATTTCATCTCCTTTCACAAGAAATTTTTCCTGTGTTGTCACAACTTCAAACATCAATGTATTAGTAAGTTCTTTTTGCTACAATAATTCACTGCTTCCTTCATTCACGAGACATTCTCCATCATTCTTTACTTCAGAGTTTTTATCTTCTAATAGATACTCTTCCATACTTTTGACAGCTTCAAAATATTTCTCATCCTCTGCAAAACCTATAATCGCATCGAAATTATTAGATTCAACAATATAAGGTTTTACATTCTCCTGGTGGTCTGCATTTTTCCAACAGTTTAGAAAATCATTGATAATTCCTTCTTCTTCACCCAGAACTTCACCCTACTATTGTTCGCAAATAGACACTTCCATTTCCAACTCAGCTTCTCTGAGTTTTCCCATCAGCCACCTTACTTGTCTTTGTTGTAGCCTTCTCTGTGACTTATGCCACTTCACTGGCTTCCTCTTTAATACTCAACCTTGTCTCTGGATTTCCTATAGTATCATCCTCAATACATTGAGGTGTTCTTTCATCTCAGCAATCTCTCTGTCAAATTCCTCTTGACTCATTCTCTTGCCATTTTCCTTGGCATCCTCCTTCTTCATCTTTCTTCTGTTGTGGTCTTCCTCATAACCTCTGTTATGACTATCAGTAGTCATATTCTTCTCCATGTCTATCTTCATGAGCTCTTCACTCACTCACTATGAGCTGCACTAAAGCCTCTACAACAACAAGTATTCCCTGCTTCCACTTACCTCACCAAGCTTCCCTTTGTACTTGGTCTTTTGGAAAGCACTTGGTTCTCAATGTCTAGAACCTCTTTTGAGCACTTCTCTCTGCTCCTTCTAGGATTTAACTCATCTGCACCTCTTAAGAACACAACTATCCTCTTTATCCAACCTCTATTGGAATTTCTCAAGGTTCTGCCATAGTCTACTTTCATTCATAAACTTTTACTAGCTTCTTTTATTACTTAGCAATTCTACCCACATCCTTTGTGGAATTACCTTTGTGATTTGCAACAATACCTCTGTAGTAACAAGTCTCTTTCTTACTACATATGCTTCACTAAGCTTCTTTCCTCTGAGCTCAGTCTGTGAGCATTTCTCTGGTTCTTTCCTCTGGAACCAATTGAGCACTCCTTGATTCTAGGTTGCTACAATATTCTCTCCTTCTCTTGTTGCTATCTGTGCATCATTATAAAAACCACAATTCTCCAGTCTTCAAATCAAATTAAAACAAAACATGTCATCTCACCTTTAAGATCTCTGCATGATTCTTTTCTACCATTCACCTACACTTGGAATGGGTTGTCCTCTATCTCCTTACATCTACAATTCTCCCAATATTCTTTTATACCTTACCTCTATGTGCTTACTATTTGTCAGATTAGAATCTGATCTCCTCTTGCCTGCATATACATCTTAACACATAACTCTATTCTAAATTCTTTTCAAAGAAATTTTCATACATAATTTCTTTATGTTGCCTTAATACCAAATGTTTCAATCACAATTCTACTATAATGCCACTTTGATGCAGGAAAACCTGTGTATACCGATAGTATGCATGTCAAATTCATGTATCCTTTTTGTCCCAGGAATTTTAAATCTCTTCCGAGTCAAATCTTCACTAATTAATGGTTTAAGGCCCCCTTTATTAAATCTCTACGGAATGATTTGGTAATTAAACACAGTCCGTCCTTCAATCCATCCTTTCTATCGGCACTCTTTATACATCCACTCATTGGGACTCATTCACCCTCCTAAACCTTTTTATTGCTTATTGCCACACATACAACCAAACCCTCACTCATAACTTTGGTTATTCACGAGCTTAAACCAAAAAACCATCTAACGGTGCTTTATTCTATTATAAACCTTTTATAATAGAAATACTCCACAACATACGAAATCTCACCTTTTTCTTGCTTTCCTTCAACATTTGCACATTTCTCGATGCATGCCATTATGCTATCATAATCGCGTGGATCACACTAACATGGCTCTTAGGACTCCTTTCGCATCTGATATGCGATAAACTACAACTAGACTTTAAATACCATAAAACTGCATCCATACCTTCTTGGTTCTGCTCTTACATTGCACATCGCATTACTTCTTGGCCCACTCAACATCGCTCATTGCATTACTTCTCGGCCTGCTCAACATCTCTCATCGCAATATCACATGTTGCATTTGTTAAGGGCTAAGGTCCATATCCTATGGAATATTGCAATGCGATCTAATTGTTGATCACATTGGAATCACACTTCGCATGTTCCTGTGGCCCAAGGTCCATTCCTCTTACATTACGATGCAATATTTATAGGTGATCCTCTAACATTGACCAGGGCACCCGATCCAATGGTCAACAATGATATCGCTCGTTGCAAATTGCAATCGCTTAAGACAGGGTTCATTACTTCCGAAATATGCGATGCAATTCAAATAGGATCCATTCCATGTGACTTAAACCTATCCATTGATTTGGTAGATCCAATGGCTCCTGTGCATCAATGCTTCACTTCTTCGCTCTTCTCTTCACTTGGGTTTTACGCCATTCCTTCAATGTTTCTCTCTGGTTTTTGGGTTTCTTCAAGGTTTCTCGTTCTTCCGTTGTTCTGCTATGTGACTCCCTCCTTAGCTTAACTTCGCATCTCTTTGATCACTATCACTCCTGGACTTTGCTTTGATCCTTCAATTGGTTCAATGATCCATTCTAATCCTCTATATCATTCTTCTCTCTGTGTTTCACCCGAACTCCACCTGCATAGATATATTATGAAAAAACTCTGATTCGCATGTAACTCATCATTCAATACACACATTTATACAGTTTTGGAATTAATCTTTGTATATATAAACAAACATTTACACAATTTCTCTCTCAAGCATTATCTTCTAATGTCAATGGCTTCTGTTGTACAATTTTCCCGTAGGCTTACAATCAAACCTCTCTAACCAGCGAACCAACTATCTAACTTATCTAACTAACTCTTTTCTCTGCCTTTTTGGATTACATTTATACAAAAGTATTCTACAACCAATTCCTAGTTTAGATCCATAAACTCCTCAACAAAATCATAAAATCTCTTCCTCATCTCTAAGGGTCCTCTCTAATCCACAAAATCATGAGCTAACTCCTAATCTGAGTTTTACAATTAATTCTCAATCCCTCAATCTCTCAACTATCCTAAATCTCTCATATTCTCCTATTTCGAGAATATTTAGAAATATGTCTCACAATTCTTAATTAAATCCTCATTCTAGCTTCTCTCATTAAAATCACTCAAACCTCTTAATAACTACATTAATTCAACACTTAGGAAACCTTCCTTATAACACAAGACCCCCTATGTCTACTAAAATACAATGATATTATTGGGCTGAATGCTCTTGCATCAAAAATAAATTCTAGAGTTAAGTCATTGCCGCTATACTTTAGCAAGATGTTTCCCCTACATTTTGGGAATAAGAAGAAGTAGTGGGGGTACATCTTGTGAGGGAATTACGAACGTGAAATTAAAATTTGGAGAATAGCTTGGGAAAAAATAGGAAGAAGAGAATTTCTAGAGGAGAGAAGAGAAGAAAAATGGTTCCATGAACATATAGACTAGAAAATCAATGAAAATAAAGGGATATACTTATAGAAAGAGCTATAAAACTAATAAAATATGCAAGAATTTTTGTGACATAATTGGACTTTTTTGTCTTCTTTGAAAATGACAAGATGAAGAGACTTATAAGGGACTGAGAAGTAGAGTAGTAAGTTCTTGTGGGTTATGATGGATAAATAATCAGAGTGTCTCTATGTCCTTTTGAAAATTTATAAATATAAGTTATCTCTATTGAATTTCCCATAGATCAAACCTAGAGACATTATTCCTACTTCATCCTAGTGGCGTCCTATCCTAGACAAGGGTGGATTTCTCAATGAACTACCTGTGGTTGGGTTGATGTCACTTAATCTTGTTGGTTTTGTTATCCACTACATTTCACTCAAATACTACATTTCACTCAAATAACTCTTTTATTTATATTCTCCAAACTCATTATTTATTTGCATCGGTTTATAGAAATTTTTAGTTGATGGAAAACATAATTAAAAGTTTCTAAAATTCAAATGAACTTTGTGTAATTGTTACAACTTCAACACAAAACTATGTTAACATTACTTTTATTTATAAATATATTATGAAATGATATATATATTTTTTATTCCCTCCCAACAACCAATGAATTTGGTATATTGTGTATTTTAGGTTCATGTTATCTTGTATAATTAATTTCTATTTGGAAATGAGTTGAATATAAGTTCTTGTAGGATTTTGTCCCCATCTTTTTATGTTCTTGAAAGATTTAAACATTTTATCTTCAACCCAAATCCTTGAATTTGAAAATTTTATCATAAATATGTGTCATATCATTTGTTTCTTTGGCCTCAACATCTATGATACACCAATCTACTTTTACATGCAAGATTTATATGTACACTAAAATCTCTTATAAACTTGTCAAGTTGAAAATGATTTTCTTTCCACATTCTAAAAATAACATAGATAAATCCAAGAATTGAAGTGTTAAGTTTCATCTTGTGTCACATGATCGAACTAGGGATCCATGATCGATGAATAGAGAAAAGGGTATAACAAATGCAAAAGTATGGTTTTTCGAATATCCAAACTTTTTTATAAAATCCCTTTTCAAGAAAACGTAGATTTATATAAACATATGATCCAGAATCCATAAAATAATATTCTCCATAATTTATTATATGATTTCCATACAAATGATAGAGTTTAGATAAAGGAATGATTTAGAATCTATCAAGTAACTTTTTCCATGAGTTATTGTTTAATCAAACTACAAATGACATAATTTGGATAACCGGATCATAAAACAATTATCAAATAACCTTTTCCATTGTTACCATGTATCTCCCTAATAGATAAAAAAATTTGAATATACGGTCAATGTAGAATCAAAAAAATAATTCCTTTCCATTAATGATTGGTATACCTTCTTCCTATTGATAGAATCTAGAATCTAGAGATCATTTGTTGACATATTTGGAAGTTTATAAATCTAGAAATTTGTATAACCAAGCTTGATTTATTTTGGATGTTTTGAGATATTGAATGAACATCAAAATAGGGTATGAAAACTAAACTACATATATCTAATTGCAGAAATAAAACCACTATAAAATAACCAAATGTTGAAATATAGATGAGGATAGGAAGAGATAAGCTACTAAGAATGATAATATTTGAATCAATAAAATAGTTAGTTGATTTCCTGGCACTGGAATGTTTAAATTACTAGAGAAAATAAAGGATAGTCAATCTATATTCTAATAAGTAATCACTAAATAAAGTTATAGTAAAGAAAAGTAATGATGCGTGAAAAGGATAACTATTTCACAGAATAATTTGTTGTCCAATAGTAGTAGATGTCATAGAATGTAGATATAAATAAATATGCTTGATATTACTCTAAAGAAAAATCATAATGTATTCTATGTCACAATTCTAGTAGTGTCCTTATCAAGCTTCTTAATATTATTTATCAATAGATATAAAAATGTATTGGTTCTTGACATACCAACTTTTAAAATCTACAACATTCTATTAAATATCCAAAAGTTCAAAAGTAAATAGGTTTAGAAATCCAAAATTCCCTACCATTATGATTTCTAAAACTTTTATAAGATACATAAGTAATAGCCTGTAGGGATTGTTATTCTTCTCCTTTGTAGTTAGAATATTTTCAAATTCTCATTATTTTTAGATATAATTATGCAAAATAATTTATAAACTCCTAGAAATTGAAAATGATAATTTCTGCAATGTCATTGGATCTTCCCTTAGGATCCCAAGAACCTCATGGAGATAGGCCATCTAGATCTTATAATAGGAGAAAATCATATTAATCCTACTAGGTAATATCTCTTCCAAGATGACATGATATTCTAAAGAGTGTTGGAAAGGGCTTGTACATCCTTCTTCAATGATATCATGAATGTTGGGTTGTGTTATATTCTTTCCATGACTAGCCAACCTAGTTAACCGGGGGGGCTGAGCCCCCCCTTCGTTGCGTAGCAGGGGGGTCATAGGGGGTTTGATGGGGGAGGCTATCCCCCCTCTATGAGGTTTGACGCAACGCACTGGGGAAATTTTTTTTGGACCCTATATTAGGTGGGGCAAACCTACCTATGGTTTTGTGCATGATTTTCACACATTGTTTTGGGCACTATGGTTTTCGGTTGATGGTATTGGATGCTTTGTCATGTATATATATGTATGGTAAGATTGAAAGGAAGATAATGAAAAATCAAGTTGATAGTCCCGGTTTTGGGATCCAGGGGAAAATCTCTGTGTATATGTGTTTTAAGTGTTATTCTCTTGCTTTGTTTATTTTCTGTGTTTTAGAATTCGTATGCAAGTAATTTATGTACGAGGTTAAAACCTACAATGAAGGAATTCATAATTGTTTGTTTCTTGGAGGGTTACATAATGTGTTTCTTGAGATCATCTTTGGTGAGTTTATTATTGAACAAACTAAAATACAACTCTCTAACATTCAACATCTCTTCTTGTTTCCTGTCCACTTCTTCATCTAGTATGGCTTACCCCTTGGCCCTAATAGCTAGCAACTTGTTCATATTGATTAACCTCTTAGCTAAGGAATACTTTTGTTGGTACTAAGGTATAGATCTAGAGATGTCACTTTCCATATTTTCCTAAATCTACAAGGCCTTGTTGACAACAATGAAGTAATATTTCAACTCTTCTTCACTGATACTAGGGACCTCTAATGGATCTTGTGGATATTCCTTAGGATATTTGTCAAGTTGGTTCACAAAATTCAACACTCCTTGGATTTGAGTACCTCTTTCCTTATCTAATTTTAAGAGTGGAAACAACTTGGTGGATATCTTCTGGAGGTGTTAGAGGCATGAGTAAACCTGTTTGGCCAGGGCCTTGTAAGGATCATGAAATTTGGAAGAAAAAGATCTATAATCCTCCATGTTAGTTCCATACAACTTTAGAGTTATGTTGTTAGCCTTCAATAGATTTACCTATTGCTCCATTTCTACAATTTGGTCATATTTCTACTTCTGTTGTTCAAGGTGTTGTTCAAATTTCCCTAAGTGGCTTGAGAGAATATTGTACCTACTAAGGCCACAACAAGTGGATCTTTTCTAGGGTTTGGCACATTGAGAATTTATGTGGTGACTAACATAGGAGGAATATGATGAGTTGATAGGGTATTATCCTTATTCTCCACTATCCTATTCAAAGTGTGACCATATCTTAATGCACCTAAGTTAACCAATTTCTTCTTCCCTTTTGGGTTTATGCCCATCTATGTAACTGGTAATGGACCACTTGTAATGATAGGGGCTTCTAGTTGAATTGAGATGATTTCCATTGAAATTGTGCTAATGGGAATAATATTCTTGTGCTTATTACTAGGCATTGAGATCTTCTTCCTTCGCTTTGGCATCAACTTCTTATTATTGTCTCTTCTCTTCCTCTTCTTGTTTCCTCCTTTCTTCTTCTACTTTTCTTTTTCATTCTTTCTCCCTTGCCATATTTTCCTCTTCCTTATCCTTGAGTTCAAGTTTTTGGGATGTTAGGGTTTCCTCTTGCACTTGTTTTCTCTCTCAGCTTGGGAATTCTCCTTATTTTCCCGAGAAAAGTTATTTCCTATCTTGAAATTGATCTTTGATAAATTTAAGGCATTTTTCTATTCTATTCCTTATCCCATGCCTCTGATTAGTAACCCCACATATATTTTAATTCTTGCAATGTTTTTTTACCACATAGCTAGGATCATATCTACGTAATAATAGATCCACAAAATGGAAGAGTTTTAAGGCATAAAATTATTTTCTGACTTCTTTCATGTCTTTCAACTAATAGGAGCCCAAGTGTAATGGCATGTGTCGTTAGTGAGCCTTCTTATCTTATGAGAGCACTCTAAACACCCTTTTGCATATATGGTATGTTATTTCTTGATTTTTGCTTAGTCATTTACATACTTGAGAAGTAGGAGAGGAGGTTTGGTGGCTCTAAAGATCCTCAAATATGTGCCATCCTAATAAAAAACCAATCACCAATTATAGACATCATATGCCTAGATATTTTAAACATGAACATATGATCTGAATGGAAAGTGGCATCTACCCATGATATTCATTCACCTATGGTATTTATCCACCCATGGTATTCATCCACCCTGTTATCACTTACTACAAAATTGTTCGAATGGTGTCAAAATAATCCAAAAGAGAAGATAAATTTGTAGTTATTTTCCAAGCCACATAAGGATTCAAAGTCTAAATTAGACCCTCTCCACTAGAAAGTGCTCTGAACAAGCTTTCCAATGATATGTTGAAGTCCAAAAATGGACTCCTAGATCAAAAGATATGGTCTGCTAAAGTTTCAAGGATTGAAGCTTTGGGAAGGTCCATAATATAAAAGATTGCATATCAGAGGTCCAGAGATATCAAATATCACATCATCAGAGCATCAGAGATATCATTGATAGCATATCTAAGGTCATAGATATCAACAGTCGCATTATCATTTCCTCGTAATATCATAGGTCATGATGTCAAAGGTTGCATTATTGGTGCATCACATTATTAGAGATCGCGATGTCAGAGGTCCAATACATCATAGCAAGGAACATCAGAGCTTGAAGGAGATCGAAACATCGCCAATCAGAGAAGTGGAACTTTTGAAAGTGCAAACGTTTAGAAATTTGCAATATTGTTAAAAGTTTCGATAATGTTAAAAACTGTCGGGGAGCACTGATAAAGATTAAAATAGGATTTCATCGCAAAAACAAAGGTGGACGGACTCTTTGTTATCTCCTCAAGCATTACACGTGGCAACATATGATTGGTTCCAATAAGCTATACATGGCAGCATATGATTAACTTTGATAAAGACATGTGGCAACATATGATTGGTTCTCATGAAGCTATAGTGGCATCTGATGTCAACATGACATGCTGGTATGAGAAGACATGTGGAAGGAACTTTTGGTGTTTTCAGGGGCCTAAGGGGGGAAATTTTGGTGACATGTATCACCACTCGAAGTGCCATGTGGAGTGATGAAGTCATGTTGGAGGTCGACATATCGAAGGTTGAGGATGTTGGTAGTTTATAATAGTTGGTAATTGGAAAAGTGTTGATAAGGGGGCTTTGATATTAGGGCTAACATATGGTCAAGAAGAACTTATAGAACCAAGGGCCCTAAGATCTTAATAAAGGAAAAACAACCCCCGGGTAGGAATAAAATTCCCTAGCACCTTAAGGCTAAGCCTTCGATCACCGCACATAGTCCCATGGAGGAAAATATAAAGGGGCTAAACAAAAGGGGCCAAGGACATCGTAACTCTGTTTTCGTAATGTCTTTAAGAATAAAATTCCCAATGAGTAAAAGCTCTGATATAACACTATTCCAATAATATAGGAAATATTAGGCTGCGATAGTGTAATATAGAGAGTTAAAGGCATATGGGTCGGTAGCTACAATTGGTCTTAGGAGTAATGGCAACTATCAAATATCATTGAGTGAAGGTAGTAAGGACCACGATCTGCAGGAAAGAGTGTTGGGTTTGCCTTGAGGTGATATAACCCATCTCTATGCTCCGACGAATGTCTTCAGTGAGTAAATTGATGTATTGGACTCAAGAAGTAGTGTGCAGGTCACTTGAGAATTAATTTCTCAGCATGGAGGTCCATGTATTCAGGGAATGAAAGATTGTCAAGTCAATCTCTGCTTCTTCACTATGGCAAGAAACCGACAGTTGATTGCTCCTAGCTCCAGAGAGTGGGAAATTCAAGAAGTTAAGGAAACAGAATGAGGTGAACCAACCAAACAACTAAAGAGGAACATCATGGAAAGAACGTGGCTTGATCGAAGTCCATCACAGGAATGGAAGGGAGATATTTTGCTCAACCATAATTTTGTTTTCCTTATTTCTTTTATTCTATAATTTATGCATTTTAAAGAAAGGAATCAAATCCTTTGTAATGATTTGGGCAGTAGACCTTCACACGCCAAGACATCTAGTCCATTAGAAATATGGAGCTTAGCTGAGATATTTTGTAAATGTTGTTCAAATCTCCCCCTCTCCTTATAAATAGAGGGAAGAAACACTTAACACAGGTTCCAGAATTATGCACCCAAGAGGCCCGAATTTTTTGGTTCCACTTTGGTTCAATTTTCTTTTTTCATGAGGTCCTCGGGCATGTACAATTGTTAAATGTAATGGACTAGTGATTTGGACTCCATCTTCAAGGATTAATGAAGCAATTTTGTTGATTTCAATAAGAGAAATGTTCATTATGTTTTCCCTTTGTATATCACTTCATGTATGTCTTCCATCCTCTAAAATCATGTAATGAAGCTACTCATTTCACCCTCATTCATGGTTGTATGTTTGCTACTACGTAGTAAGAGTACATGTGTAACGACATATTTACTCATGTTATTTCGTAGCCTATAGTACCTATGTAACAACATATTTTCTTGTGTTATTTGATAACCTACAGTACTTGTATGTGCTCAATATTTACTTATTTTTGTTTGGGGACAAATGTATTCATGAGGCATAGAGTTTGAGACCTTAATTCATGCTCCACTCTTTTTTCATTTTCATCTCCTCACTCTTCCATATTTCTGTTGGATATTGTTGCTTAGGGTTTTTTGTTTTGTCCAACCCTCTGCACCAATTCCTCTCCTTTTCTTCCTCTAGTTCTTCTATATTGCAACAACAATGTTAAGTTTCCTATTCTTGTGTGTCAGCCACCAGAACCAAGACATTTCTCTTTGATATTAGCCATATTTACCCCCTGAGTATTTAGATCTATGTGTTTTCTTGAGTTTACCTTGATGAAGGACTATTGAACCAAGCCCCTAAATTATCTCTTTTCAAACTACATGACATATGGAGTTTAGAAGAAAGGCCTACTAATAATCTTCAAAAGCACTCCTCTCAGATTCCCTAGGCACTGGTCTCCTATCAACCCAGAGGTTGTCTCTAGGAGGCTTCTATATCTTTTGAAAGAAACTGTGTGACAGGAGATAAAAAAAGTGACAACACCTTTTTGGTGTCGTTTTCAAGGAACGAATCTGAATACCTTTCCTCGGGTATGAAAATTTTTACATTGCTTCTATCGGGTGAGAAGGGGAAGTGTGGGTTGAATATCTCTCACCTTGGCAACTCCACTATTTCAATATTATGGTAAACATACTATCAACTTCACCGTCAAGTCATAATTTCATCACCCTAGCTTTTAAGAGGCCCCACAGCCACTCAAATACCTCTCAGCAAAGAACACCATCTGTATTTGATCCATAAATACTAATATCCAAAAGTATTTGCAAGGAAAAATTCCCAAATACTGATTCTCTTCGGGTATAAGAAAATTTTACATCATTAGGGAAGTCAAGAAGTAGAACTGACCCTGGAGAGAAGAAAAAAGGGAAAGAGGAGGCATCTTCCTCAAGTCATGGAAGAGAATCCCAAGGATAGAAGATCGAGGAGATGTATAAGTTGATAAAAAACTTCACAAATAAACTGATAAAACTAGATATAGAAAATAAAAACCTTCCACGATAGAACTTATAGGCTTCTAATCAAGATTTCAATCCCTAATACAGAAGGCCTCCTATAAAGATATTCCAAAGGGAGAGGAAAGAAAAACAATACCACACCCATCCTCCATTATATATAAAATATGGTCTGGAGGAGAAAATACAATATTCCAACGAAATTCACGGGAACCTGTATTCCTTTTTCTCTCATAAAGAACAAGAAGTCAAAATGTATGAAGAAGAGCGGGGTGATCTTGATGAAATTCTAAACGATGGTAAGATTGGTGATTACTACAAGTAGTTCGCTCATTTCATGTAGGCTCAGTTGCATAACAAATATGATCTTCGGTCATCTAGAAAGAGATCAAGGTGACAAGACCAAAACGAAGGAATTTATGCCCAAGAGCCTCCTAAGCCAACTGACAAGGGGAAGGGGCCTTTAGATCGAATTATTCAAAGAAAGAATGAGTACTCATATCAAAACTGCTTTAAACCCAAAGTCCTCAAAGAAGAGATGTCACCTCCTCCCTCTAGGCCCATCTGTGAAAAAGAAAAAGAGACAAGTAGTGTCTGTGGCTACCTTAATGAAGAAGATATTGTTCAGTAGACTTTTCAAGAAAATGAGTCAATTGAAATATTCTCTCATCAGTTCTATGATCCAGTAGCTGACTACATGAGAACATTTTATGGTTAGCAACAAATGTTGTTTCTGGGGTATGTATCAAGTTTTTTGTTTGAATATTTTTCATGGTGCATGCTTGTTTTGATTTTTAAATTTCAGCAACATGGGGGGGCATTAGGTCCAACACCCAAATGTTGACTTGGTACTATTGGAAGGTTGACCTCACTTGGGTGAATTTAGCCCTATGCATAAGTAGGAATTGTATATAAATAATCTCACTATGTGAGTTTTTAATTTCCAGTTTTTAGAGTTTGCAATTCTGCATTTCAGATTTACAAGGAAATGACTCCAACAAATAAATTTCCATGGATATTTTTTGGTTTTATATGTTCAATATATTTTTGGCTCCAAGCCCAATGGTGAAGGTTAATAGTCTATAGGTTCTCAGTGGCTTTCTGGCAAGGCACTCTCCCTAATTGGAGCCAATTTTATCACTTAAAGCAAAATTGTTCGAATGGTGCCAAATGATGTCAAAATAATGCAAAAGAAGAGCATAGAATTTTGTAGTCATTTTCTAAGCCGTAGAAGGAATCAAAATCTAAATCAGACCCTTGTTACACAGTATTTTGTGATGCCTCCTGCACTTCCCTGTGACATACCCTGAAGTGCCCGAAACATGATCATTATACAGTATACTCATCCATGTATACATCTCAGATCCTTCCTTTAACTTTTCTTGGAAAACCTTTGGAGCTTTCCCTAAAGAAATAGTTCTTAAAAACCCTAAAATGAGGGTCAACGCTCTCATGAAGCTCAAAACTGCGATGGTTGCCTGTTGCACTGTGTTAGGCTAGTGATGGCATCACTTTGTTCCCTTGCATACCTATGATGGTCTCAAAAAGGAAATTTTCCCAAAGATGATGAGAAACTTCGTGATCTAGAAGTTTCCAGAGTGGTGAGATGGAGGTGGTTTTGTATATATGAGGTCAAATCCTCCTAATTTTACCTCTTGGTCTCATCCATATGAGCTACCTCCTTGATATGTGGGCATAATCCTATATTTGGAGAAGTCATAACTGCCTCTTCCAGCCTATAAATTCCTCCTCTCCCATTCCCAAATGGTTGGTCAGGTTAGAGGTCAGGTTGGTCTATGTCCATTTGCACCCCTATCCTGAGCTTGTGCTTATAGGGTATTCATTAGACTTGGAGAAGGAGTGTTTGGAGAGTGTCTTGGCTTAGACTTGGATTACCACTCAAGGAGAGCCTTTCAACATCAAGGCTATGGTTGTAACCTTCCCTTTATTCTTTAAATAATATCCAACTGTAGGTTCATCTTCCCAAAATATATATGTTCATGTATGTATTAGCTTGGCATTCCTTGATTAGCTAAGTAGGTTGTTATTGGATTTTCTATTGGTTTTGGCATGCTTTGTTGTCTCTTGATCACCTGTGCAGGTACATAAGCGCTGAAAGAAGAAGGAACAGGTCCGTGACACAAGCGGTTCAAGGATCTCAACAAACGAAATCAGAATATCATCAGAGCGAGGTAGGTCATCTCTCTCATTCTACTTTTCAATTATAATCTAGGATGATGTCTAGTTGATTGTCACTTCAGTTGCTATACCCACTCATTGTGATAGAAGGATAGTCTCTGTCCACAAAGAGGATTAACCTTGTCAACAAAATGGTGACTCCGCTGGGAAGCCTATGACCCTTTCCATCAAATCTTTCACCCTAATATTTTGACTAGTTTGACCAACCGTCGATTTTTTGGCTTGTCTACATCAATATGGGTTTATACCATCACTGATTATTTTCTTAGAGTGCTAAGTCTGGATTGTTTCTTGGAATATTTTTATTTTTTTCCCATATTCCTTGCCCATCGCAAGTTTACCCTTTATAGTCGCGATGGAATTGCAATTTTTACCTTTATAGTCGCAATGATCATGCTTTTTACCTTTACAAGTCGCAATGAAAAAACAAATTCTTCATTTTTTGGTTGTGCTGAAATCATCACTACTTTTTCTATACAAAGTAGTGATGCCATCTCAGGTTTTCCTATGAAAAGTAGTGATAATCACAAGTTTTGGTATATAAAGTAGAAATTATCCTTGAATGTGAGAATTTTTTAGGTTTCTTCCTGAGAATCTAGTGTTTCTTGGCCCCTAAGGTCTTTTCCTATCCTGTATGCTTGGATTTGTCAATGTTTTGATTGATTGCCTTGATTAATTTGCAAAATTTGTGTCATTGGCTTCAAAGTGAAATCTAACTGAGTTTTAGGGTTTCTAACCAATTGGTCATCACTTGCTTCTTGTTGGTGTCGTTGAGATGCTTGTTTTGTTGATTGATTGAGTGTTGTTTTCTATGGAAATCATTGAAAAAATAATTTTTCATTTGTTTAAGCTTGTATTTCAAAATTTGATTTTCGTGAAAATGCATTAGAGTAGTTTAATTGAAAAGTTATTTTTTGAGATTCGTCATCGAAAATAGATGACATTTTTTTATGATTGATAGCTAAAAACTGTATTAGGTGCATCAAATCATTCAAAATGAAAAGAAAAGCATAATTCATATAAGTGCATCTTTGTAAAGTAAAATCATTTTGCTTTCAGAAAAGTTGCATGTAGGATAGTGAAAAGTGAAAATATTTTTACTTTTGGCATTACACTTAGTGAAATGAAAGATTAAATTTTGTTTTCACATTTTGCATTTTGAAGAAGGAAGTAAAAGTTAGTGGAAGGAATTTTGCATGATGCATTATTGATTGAAATTTCTTCCCTTGGTTAGTCTAGCTTTCATCGAAGTGGAAAATCTCCTTTTCTCATATAGTTGCATCGTAGATGCTTAGGTGACATTGTTTTGAGCCTTAAAACTAAATTTTAATTGAAGATAGACTTTACAATCTATCAATTAATCTAAGGAGCATTTGAAACATTAACGTTCATAGTGGTCTAGGCTAGAGATGTGTTCCAATGTCTATAAAACTTAGTAGTTGTCATTCGCTTTTGTATTAGACAATGCTAGCACAAACATGTGATCCCCATACCATCGAGTGTATAAAGGGAGAAACCTTTAGCCATAGGAAGCCGAGTCAGCTGCCCTGTAAATGTGATACACCAAACACAACATTCGGGGAGATTTCCTGAACGTACGTCAAGTCCTTGGTAAATTTATTTGATTAGGTGTATATTACAGTTCATGGTTACTTAGTGCTCCTTTTTCCTAGAGTTACCTGAGTAGTCATTTCGATCTTTTCTAACTCAAATTTGAAAAGATCATCAAGCACTTGTCCTTTCGAGCTAGCTAAACAAATGAAAGAGACTAGAGTAACCTTGTTATATACATATTTGGGCACATCAACCCTGAACTTATATGTTTATGTATTAGGGATCATCAACCCCTAAAAGATTTGTTCCATACCCTAAAGGAACATAGTCATTTGAATACGTCATTCCCAAAAAGTTCCATCTAAGAAACCATCCAGAAATTGCCTAAACTGAACCATACTGACTGCTCCATTAGCAAAGTGTGATGCATACTGAATGGTACACTACCAGGGTGCGATGCATACTTATTAGGCCTTCTATAGGATGTGATGGGTGAGGATGGACAAATGTCCGAGACAGGTTTCTAGGTGGTTGCTCATGGAATCTTCTAGAAACTTCTCTTGTGCCACTTACCTCTCTGAATTCGCCCAAGGATGAATAAGGGATCTATGAAATCTCCAATCCCCTCTCTCGTGGAACCAATTGTAACAAGTGGAATGACACTAATCAAACCCCATGGATGACTCACAACCTTGCACACATCTATAAATGGATCCCTCATCCAAGAGATCTAGAGGCTGGAATATTGTGAATTGGAAGGAAGTTCTGATAGTTTGTAATTAAGGAAAGAGCATTGTATTGTTGGTGTGATCTAGCTATTTCATGAGGTGAAGAAGGATTGAAGCTGGGAGGATGATGCTGGATCGGACAACTGGGTTGTAATTCTCCTTTCTATTAATAAAGCTCTTCAAGTTTTCTTCCATATGATTGTGCAATTGTGAATGTTATCATTTGTTCATTATATATCTGATTCTATAATGTTTATGTTGTAATAGATCACGATGCTTTGACGGTTCTTTGTTGCTGTACTTGTGCAGGTACTCTCCAAGTGTGTTAAGTACGGGGAGGAGTTGTAGGATCTGTCAAAGGGGAGAGAGATCAAGCAAGGGATTAAGCGGAAGTTCCAGGTTGGTTCCATTATCTTTCTCTTATCTGTTACACATAGAAGAAATCGTTGAATTTCTTTAAATTGTTGTTTCTTAGGTAGCTGCCAAACCTAGAGGGCTAGCATTCTTTAGGAATATTAGTTTTCCTAGAAACACACCTTTCTGTCCTTTTCTCGACTCTTAAAACATGAAAAGGAAAAGTTTTGTTTCAAATTCTAAAATAAATCAATTGACCGCAGAAAAACATCATTCCTGTGGAAATACTCCTTAGTAGATATTAAGTTGCTACCAATGGCAACATTTCTTGAGCCTACCAGTCAAGGAAACCCCTTTGATGGGAATCCTAGTCCTTTTCCTTCTTTTGGAAATACTTGTACTCCCTATATGGCAACGTTGTCCCTTCCTGGATTGACCATCGATATTCTAGTTTGCTTTTTTTCGACCTTGGTGGTTCTAAGTGTCGAAACTGATTTTCGACCAAGTTCTCATCCACTTGAAAAACATCAACCTAATGTTGATCCTAAAGTTGACCCCTCTACTTCTTTGCCTATTTCTTCACCTTGTTCTTCCTCTTTTCCTAGTGAAAGTTTGGATTCCAATAACTAGGAAGCTAGGAAGAAGAAGAAAAGGATGAAGAAGAACAAGCAAAATAAGCAAGGAGACAACCAAGCAATCATTGCTACGGATGAAACTAATGTAGAAAAATCTTCCAATCATCCCTGGAAAGTAAAATTCCCTTGCATGTTATGTAGGGGTGACCACCTTCTTCGGAATTGTCCTAGTATTCCCAAGATCTTAAAAGTGTGGTCTTCAAGTTCACATCAACCTTTGTCATTAGTCTCTAGTGATCATGTCGGTGACAAACCCTCAACTAGTAACAATAAAGATCATGGGAAAAATGGAATAGTTAAATTTCCTTGTAAGTTGTGTGAAGGTAATCATCCCAATCTCCTTTGTCCTCTTATGGATGAAGCTTCCAAAGAGTTGGAAAACCTTACAGCTCCTCAACCTCATCTTCCCATAGGGCATCGAAAGCTTTCCCCTGATCCTTCACTGGTTGATCCAGTGATTGATCAAAATTCATATTTGGTCAACCCCACTCTCTCTAAAAGTGAGTCTCGTGAGTCTATTTTCGAACAACCATTGGTTGATAAATTAGTATACTTTACTCCACCTTCAGTTAATCGCACCTTTCCGATAGAGAGTGAACCTCATACTGCTCAAGTTCTTCTCGTCTCTTCACTTTTGAATTAACTAGAGGTAAATCCTCCTATTCTGAATGCATTTCTCCTATTCCCATCGAGCAAGAAGTCAAATCTCATGTTCCTATGACGACCCTCTAAGTAGTTTAGTCACTTCTTTTGATTGGAGTCGACTGACAGGATATCGTGTTCCATCTTATGTGGCTTTCCAGATTACAGTACAGGCTTACCATATGGCTGTACCTAGCACAATCATAAATGAGGGTGCATCTATTAGTATTCTATCCTCAACAACTTGGAAAGCTTTGGGTTCACCTCAACTTGTCCCCATCACCCAGAATCTGTTAGCTTTTAATAGAGGAACAAATCAACCGTTAGGGATCCTTCCTAGGTTACCTATTACTTTGGGAGGAAAGACTGTCTATATAGATGTGATGGTTGTCCAAGGCCTATTGGATTTTAATCTACTCCTTGGTCATGACTATGTTTATGTCATGGGAGCTCTTGTTTCTTCCCTCTTTCGAGTGATGTATTTCCTACATGAAGGAAGCATTGTGATCATTGATCATCTTACATTCATTGGTCCTAAATCAACTCCCAATCAACCATCATCTATAAATGGTTCTCATATGCAAGCAATGTCATCCCCGCCACAGGTTAATTACGTGGCCACCTGTTCCATGCCCACATATACTAATGATCTAGTAGGTGGTGTAGTACGCCATGTACTGGGGACATCAGAACCAAATTTTTCCATTAGATTCATGGACATGTATCCCTTCCAAATTATTGTTATCCCATCTGATGAGAACCTCTTAGAAGCCATGGCCTCTTTTGGTTTATGATCAAAGGGATATTGATAAAATTTCCTTATCTTGTGTCAAGCTCGTTAAAAAATGAAACAAGGGATTCAGAGCAAAGTTCCTTGTCTTATGTCAAGCTCGTAAAAAATGAAACAAGGGATTTGGAGCAGAGTTCCTTGTCTTGTGTCAAGCTCGCTAGAAAATGAAACAAGGTGTCATGAGAATGGTTCTTTTCCTGTGTCAAGCTCCTTAAAAAATGAAACGAGGACCATGAGGATAGTTCTTTTACTGTGTCAACCTCATTAAAAAATTAAATAGGTCTTCATGAGCATGGTTCTTTTCCTGTGTCAAGCTCATTAAAAAATGAAACAAATTCCCTTCCAATTCGAGTCTTTGATTAGATATTGTAAAATCCCAGTCGAGTATTTCACTTGATCCCATAAGTGAACCTCCATTCCATCTACCTGTTAGTAACCAGTAGTCTACTTAGGTGAATGAAACAAATCTTTAGGGCATGTACCTCGAATTGAGTCATTATGCTGGGGGCATGCAACTTATCTCAAACATAGTTTATCTTTGTTTCAAGCTTGTGCAAAAATGAAACCAAATCCAAGCATAGTTTGTATCTGTTTCAAAATTGAGTAAAAATGAAACCATTCCCACTTTACATCTTGTGATTGCCATTTTTATCAGCTGATTTTTTGCCAGATGAGCTTTGGTTCTTTCATTCCATCGTCACCATCTCTTTGGTCGATCATATGTTTTCACTTGGTTGTTTTTCCTATGCCTGAGGAACATCTGTGATGAGTGGTCTTATTAGCCAACCTCCTAACCTTTACATGTTTTGAGCAGTTCCCTCATGACCAGAACCAGTTGCTATCCTTTCATATCACTCATTCCTTTAGGTGGAGTCTTCTTTCATCACTTTTCAGACTCCATAAATATGAAAAGATCATCGAGTACTTCTGTTTTCAAAATCTTTAAATTAAATGATTTGACGTCATCTCAATATACGTTTACCCATTTTTTGAGCTGAGATTGACTACTTATGAAAAAGGCACACCTTGATCGACATGGTTAAGAGGTTCTCTCGGATATTGTTTTCTACCTTTTCGGATTTAAGGGACAAATTATGAAAAGGGACATGATAGAGTTTTCTTTTTTCGTCTCTTTGTAAAACTCTCTAAATATGAAAAAGACGCTGAGTTTGTCTTACATCAGACTTGTTAAAATTTTACGATGAAAGACTCGTCACCATGATGTCAAGTTTCTCCTTCCTAGGGATCGTAAAACTTACTAGGATGGATTCATCTGAAGGATGAACTTATACGACAAGAATATGGTATCCTCTTCAAGCTTGTGTAAAAATAAAGAGGTACTCTCCAAAAATAGTGGGGGAAAATGAAGATGAGACATCCTTTGTATAGGCAGCGTGTCGCTCTTGAACATGACACTCTTCTGCTCTTGTGTCAGGTTTGGGATATCCCCACTCAATCACTTGTCTTCCTGGGTTTGGGTGATCCATTTTGCCTCTCATTTGACTTCCATTTTGTCATCATGAAATTTGTCAGGCCAGGAGTAACTCCAGTTTGGCAGAAAACTGATTCGTCTATTATTCCATAGGTAACCCATTGTTATATACAATAGGGAGTGATTGTTCAGTTCATCTCCCAATGACTGTTCACCTTCCCAATTTATTTATTTACATAAAATTCCCAATCATGCAGATTAGGTGTCAACATTCCCCCCCTTAATCTGAAGGGATGTTGGTGAGTCCAAGCGTCATTCTGAATCGTTCAAGCTTTTCCCTTCCAAGTGCTTTGGTGAAGATGTCTGCAATTTTCTCATTTGTGGAACAATGACGGATATGGATTGTTTTGGCCTCAACATGATGTCGAATCAGATGATATTTAGTATTGATACGCTTCGTTCGATCATGGAACTTTGGGTTCTTGGCCAACTTTATTGCAGAGGTGTTTTCAATCATGAGTGGAGTTG